>WYDI02011337.1:0-10266 GCA_009867235.2 Psittacus erithacus
GGAGGTCTCCTGGCCCTCCTGCTGCACTTCCTTCTAGCTGGGATGCAACACTCCTGAGCTTGTAGTAGGTGATCCTTCAATATCATCCAACAATCTTGCACCCCCCTGCCCTTTAGGGCTATATCCCATGGAACCTTACTAAGCAGGTTCCTGAAGAACTAAGCAGGTTCCTGAAAAAATAGTGGCATGATTTGCTTCTCTGAGTTATCTTATTGGCAGCCACGTTTGCCGCTTAGCCTCAGAATGAGGCTGATTCTTCTATCTAGTTATCAAGTCTAATATTTCTGCTTGATCACTGCTCCTGAGTTATGTCAGCTGCAATCAGCTGCCCGTTGTGTATATACTCTGTCTGCAGGAATGGAAGCCAGCTTTTGTAGCCTGTGTGCATGTGAATTGAGTGTCTTTGCAAGCATTAGTCACACCATTACCATTGTTTCATTGCCATTGGTTCATAACATGAATTACTGTTTTCTTTTCTTGAGGTAGCTGTGGTAACGGGTCCCGGAACTGCTTTTTCCCATAACTCTTACATCATTGCCCCTAAGCTGCATATTTATCTTCCTATGAGGCACAATGTTTCCATAGAATATTTCCTGGCCCTTGACACATACATCCTCAGTTTGAGTCCCTTTTTTCCACTGGATCTCTTTTAGTTTTAGCCTGTGTACATGTTCCATCCCAGTGGTCCTTGCTAGGAAAAAGAGAAGGTGCACCACAAATTGCATTTAAACAAGCCCAGGGACAGAAGTTAAATACTATAAGAATGACAGTAATGGGTTTAGCCATATGCTCATCCTTTTTCACCCTACTGGGATGCTGCCTACTGCTGAGGCAAGAGGGAGAAGGGCTAGGGAAATTCCAGCTGTCGCTGAAACATACTTCTCTGATGATGTAGTTAGCAGCAGTGTACCAGGTGGTGCGAAGTACTTTGAGTAGATTCATTTTAAAGAGTTCAGCTGAGGCCATCTATTGATTATATAGTAAAGCCAACTTTAGACTTTCTAAATTGGGATCGGAGAGGTTCTGGCCACACGGCACATCACAATGATCCAGTGTAAACTCACCCTGCCAATTCGGATTTGTTTAGAAGCAGTAGATTCAGTAGCTTAATATTGTACTATCATGCTTTATGTCAGATTTAGTACTGCTTATTCTCATATAACCAGCATAAAAAGCAGTCTTTATGGCGTGCACCTTGGCTAATCTGCCAGAAATACCAGGACCTGATCCAGATTAAGTTAATACTGCTGGGTCATCATGCACAGCCCTGGCATTATTTGCTGTGGACCAGCAGTAACAAATACATACTAGTAAGTGTTCTTGAGCTCTTGGCAGAACTCGTGCTGCTATTTAGTCCGCCTGAGACATGGCTAATGCCATTTGCCTTTGAGGCCACAGGAATTAACATCTTTCTTTTTCAACCTCGGCCAGCAGACTGATTTGGCTCTGGCATCTGTGGGAAATGGCTCTCTCTTGTTCCTTATTGTCTCTTTATCTTTTACTGTTTCCAGCATTTGAAGAGCAGGAGTACATGCCAAGTCATGAGAATGCCTTCTGTTGCCAAGCTTTTCCCCTGCAGCACTTATGAACATGTGTGGATCAGATCAAATTTAAGATGAGACTCTTATGCTGTCCACTGGTATCGGTGCAGTGTAAGGTGAACAGTATCTCACGAGAAGTTAGAGGAGATGACATTGCTTAAGCACCCCCATTTCTCATTCCCTCATTAGAGTTCCATTTTGACTTTTTGCTGGATCTGTTGCCAAAAAAAGAAAGAAATATTTTCACATGGTGAATGTCCCCTCACTTATCCTTTGAGGAAAAGTTTGGGGGTTTGCTCCACTAAATTGCCAGCCTGGCCAGGGCTAACCTTAGGGTAGTTCAGTGTTCTGAGGAAATGGGGTTGGGGAGGTGTGTGTTTAAAATAAAAAAAACCAAGAACCCTACAGCATGTTCTGTGTTCAGAATTCCAGTTTGCCCAGGCTGGCTGTCATTATCAGGTGTTAGCGACAGGAGTTATCATTTGAGCTCCCTTGCAGAATGAAAATTAAGGCACAGTCTCTCCTCTGCCTGCTCCTCTGTTCATCAGGCACTGATGTGTTCGGAAGAGATATTTGAATTAACTGGATGTAGCCACCCTGTTCTGTTAATCATATAGAACCCATAGTTTAGGCTATACATTATTAAGTATTATCTCTTTGCGTACCTGCCTGTAATTTGTTGTTGGCATTCAAACTGATCTGGACTATTTCCTAAGCTGAGATAGCTATTTGGTTTCTCTCATGCAGCTCAAATGCAGTGGGGCAGTGTCAGAGCAGGTCTTCCGGGCGAGTTCCGCCATCTGCCGGAGAAAGGAAGTGGCCAAAGGTCAGAATTGTAAAGCTGCCTTAGTTCCCAGCTGCGTATTCACTGGAGATCTGGCTAACAGAGCCATGTCCTTCTTTTTCTCTAGGCACACCAAGGAACAGAAGTCTGTCCAGCAGCTCTCTGGGTACATGACTCAGAGGTTCAGAAAGGATGGCCTTTGAGTTTGAAGGCTGCTCTTGCAGTAAGAGACCAACTGCATGAGCAGTGGGTACGTTTCATCTCATTTTTTTTAGGGTGAGCCTGTTTCAAGCTCTCCCCAGCTTTTTCTGTGCTTTTGCTTTGGAACCATAATAGCTCTGTACACTGAGAAGCAGGTGGACTTTCTGTGCTGGATCTACCAATGTGAACTGTTACGAAGGATCTGGGACACACATGCCTTGCCTACCAGTAAAGCCAGGGATTCCTGTAAGAGAGATTAAATTTACATCCTAAGCAAAGTGAAGATACTATTTCATTCTTCCCTGAGCTGTTTGCTGGAGCTTCAACCCTGCTGTACTCAGGGCTGCAGTGAGCAGTACAGGGCTGGAACACCCAGGTTTCTTCTGGCAACATCTAAGCCGAAGTCTGGGCTTTGCTTCAGCCACTGAATTCCCACTTGCATGTATAAATGAGTCACCTGGTTTGTTTATCAGGCCTGGTCCACATCAAAGTGGTGAGTAAGAGGTATGGTAGAAGTGATTTACCTAAAGAGACCAAAATAAGGAAGGTGCTTAGCTGAGATATTCTTTAGTTGTATTTCTCCACTCACCTACTATTTTGTCTTTTTGGGTCAGGGAGGACTCTCAGACAGTCCCCAGGTCTTGATATTCCCTAATGCTCTGTACTGTATGAGGCTGTCACTCTCTTTTAATGATCATATCACTTAACAGCCTCCTGGATAGCTCCAGGAGACAATTTGGAGTACATGGATTATACCATATTAAAGCGTGTCTGCACTATTAAGATGCCTGTCCCAGGTGACAGGCAAAATCAGAAAGCATGAGAAAAATATTGGTCAGAAGGACTCCACGTAAGCAATTTGTGTCACTACTGGGTTTGTGCAGCTGATCTTTTATACTGCTGTCTGCCTCTTGGCCGTTCAGAGAATTAAACAATACACAGTGGTACAGTGCAGAGTTATATTACATCTTCCTGCACTGAAACACCACCTCTAACGGCAGCCACATTTTAAAATGGAGCCTTCTTTAAATAAAAACAAAATAAGACAAAAGAGCTGTAATTGTGAGAAAGAAATGGCAAAAAATGTCAGGGATGATGCAGCCTTTAAAGATACCAATGACAAAAGGCGGTCTTGACCCCAGTGACTCACAAATTTTGCCCTATGTGTGGTGCCTTATTTTATGTAGAACACTTCAGCAGCAGAGCTACAGACTCTGCTCTCTGTGGAACGCAGAGGAGTAAATTTACCTGCTACACAAAGCCCAGCAGGTGTGCTCCCAAACACTGCCCCTCAACCTGCCCTGGCTATGGGTCTTGGGCCATGCCTCAGGCAGCTCTGCGTGAGCCAGCAGGCTGCCATTAGTTGCCCCTTTGGCTGCAGTACAAAGCACAAATGGATGCTTTCCATACTGGTTGCTAACCTTAGAGCATTGCAATCATAACCTCTTTCTGAACATGTAAGTGGTTGCACTGACTGGGTGCCAGGTGTTCAGCCACACCTTGCCAGGCTCCCAACTTTTAACGGCTTAAAGAGAAGACTGCACCTTTCCCTAAAAAATTACCTGAAATATCCTTTGATAAAATCTTTGGAAAATTTACATGCAGTATTTTGTTGTTTATGTTGACAGCAAGAGAAAGAGAGATCTTCAGAAGTTGTAACTAAATATGAAAGGTAAAACTGAATTAAAAAAGAGGATGTGGAAAAGGAGATTTTCTTAACAAAATCCTTTTCCAAATACTGGCTATTTGTGACATTTGGGCCAATTTCATTAAGTACAGTTTTCATGAAGCAGTATTGTGTTTGTTTTAGTATTTATATCATTGAAAATGATATATTTATGGGAAATAGTAACTACTGGGGAAAAGTTTTGGAAAGAAGGAAACTCCATATAATGGATTAATATAGATGTTACCAAATTTGCTAATATAGAGGTATGCTTAGAATCCATATTTTCTGAGCATGCCACACAAGGTCCTTGTTCTTCCTCAGTATTTACACATATAGCCTCACATGTTTTTCTCTTATCAGCTTTCTCAGGGTTACTTTCAGCAATCTCTATGACTGTTTTCTGTTCAACCTGTATTTGTGTTATTTACAGAGACCTCTGTACTATTCCCAAAAAGTTTTTCATGTTGACTTCTTTATTTGTTATAGTATATATTTTATTTTCATGGGTGGCTATAGGTTTTCCTGAAATGACATTCCAATTTTAACATTGCAATATAATGTCAGTGTTAAAATGTTATTAAGCAAGAAATGCACTATGATAATTTAAGCCTCAGAAAATGAAGAGAAGGCTATTATAAATGAAGTGGCTTTTCTGAGGTCAGGCAGGATTCAGCCCAGCAAGAGCTTGGTGCTGCCACCTTCACTCACCTTGAGCAGCCTGTGATTCCTGAGAGGCCACTCTCTTTCAGATGACTCGGGTTTGCAATGTTTGCCCATTGCAAGACTGTTCAACAGGGACAAGGGGAGATGAATCTAAGAGTCTGCTGCCTAGAAGCTTTTTGAAAAGATTACTCACCCTGTGAAAGAGTCCAGTAATGAGAAATGATGTTGCTTTTGTTGTAGGCCATTGGGTCCTGCATGGTTGTTCCCATTTTCCAGGGCTAATCTCTAAAGTAAATAGTTTTCTTTTTGTTGACTGTCAGCAGTGTCTCACTGTGCAGTGACCTGGATGTGCAAGTGCTGTGGACTAGATAGAGATCTTGTGACCTCTGCCAAATCTATACAGGGCGTATCTTCCACTCCCCAATGCCCTCTAGCATTGGTTTCTTTCAGTCTGAAAGGAAGGAGATTGAGCAATTTGCCACTGCTTGTTGAGAAGCAGACTTTACTGCTTGATGGCCAAGTCTTGCTGCTCTTTCTTTTCTAACTTCTGAACCTCTTTTTCATTTCAGCAATGATGCTTTGTTCCATTTTTCCTCCTGCCTTCTTTTTCTGTTTTCTTTTCTCTGCTTAACTCATTCTTTCTTTACAGGATATCATTTTACATGTGTGTGCATGTACATACGCAGAATCGAAGTAAATTGTAAAATCTACTTCCAGTAGACCTTCGATTTCATAGTGGTGGAGCAGTGATTTCTGCTGTCGGTCCCTGATTAACTAGAGTGGTCATGACACTAAAGTATCATGCACACACTCTTATTATTTTTGTCTTTAGCTGCACGTATTTGTTATTTCCTTTCTAAGAGATATAAGAGCAATTGCTGATGTGAATGAATGATGTGTGAGTAGTGATTTGCATTGCAGATGCATTAGCCTTCCTTATATATAATAAGTAATGAGAATGCTTAAATTACAAGTCTTGAATTTTATTAGAATCTTGCCTCGATCATGCAAGAATTTTCACCTGGTTATAAGTTTGACTATGTATCTACTGACAGACATTAATATGTGTCCCAAAAGACTGAAAAGATTGCAAAGGGAGGAGGATCCCCAGATATCTGGTCCTCCATATCCCACAAAAATCACCCTTTGTTCCTACTGTCGTGCTCCACAGCATGGCCATCTTCCTCAGTGGCAAGATTGGTGACTGCAATTTGGATCTGGGAAGAAAAATGCATGCATAGACTCTATTTTGTGTACAGCTATACAACTGTTTATTTTTCAAGTGGTTGTCCCATAACAATTCTTCATGAATAAAAAGCTGCAATGAGGAAATTCTCACTGTGATGAGCCCTGCAGTGCTTCAGTAGTGCTTCCGCAGCTCATGACTGAAGGCAGCCGGGGGGAACCAAACCTTAGGCATAGAAGCCTAATAAAGCAGATTGTAATGCAGCACTGCCACTTTTTGTCTCCTGGTCCTTTTAGGCACTCTATTTCTTTCTCAGAGAATGACCCAAAAGGGTATCAGGAGGTGACTGCTCCTTCTAACCCAGGGTATCACAGTGATCCATTCCAGCCTACCCTAGGCAGTTGGCCAGGAAGCATACTGCTTTATCCTAGCTGAAGGCAAAAGCCAGAGATGTTTTCAAAACTAAATACAGGATCAGCACTCCCTGGGGCATATGATGAAGCTGGCTTTCAGCCATGTATATCCAGGCTTTAAATGAGCCAAGATCTTGTGCGCACACCTCTGAAAGGCTTAACCTCTCAACTTGTAATGGAGTATTTCTAAAGTAGTCACATACTGTAGGAAACATAGCCCAACTTTCACCTCACAGACCTTGTAACCTAGTATGTGATATGAAAATGAGCAGATACAAAAAGAAATGTAGTATCCAGCTGAGCTTGAGAGTTGGGAGTAAGTATACAGGAAGTAACCACAACATAAGGGCAAAGAATCACTGCCAGGTGTTATGTGCATGGGAAGGCATCAGTAAGTCTTAAGCAGAAATTTGAAATGACTTTGTAGATTTTCTTTAGAGGAAACTTTTCATTTGCAAAAGGAATATGATAAAAGAGGAAGGAGGATATTGGAGTGCACCAGCAGCTAGAGAGCCATCTCTTATCTTCTTGGTCAGCTGCAAGCAAGTGTTGACCAGCATGTGCTTTGAGACGAGTGGGTAATAGGAAGATATAGAGCTTGTATGATGCATTAGGAGAAGAAAGATGTAGATGAGGGATGAAGGGTACATGAAACTACAGTTGAGGTCGTAAGTCAGTGAGGTAATTTGTACTGTAATGTGTTAAATGGTTTTTCAGGGAGGGAAAGTAGATTTGTTGCAACCAGGAAGAGGAAACTTCAGTTGTGGACATGTGAGACAATGAAAACCTGAACCAGAGCTTTACCAAAGAAAAAGAGGCTGAATTTTTAAGGCAGTATGCAGGAAGAATGAATATGATTTATGTCGAACTGGTTGCCTCTTGCAAGCTGTGCACATTAAAGAGAACACTGCTTTTTGCCATTCACAGGTTACTCCTCTAACAAAATTACTGAACATTTCCATGTCTGTCATTATTTGGAAATGGTTACAATTAAGCTAATCTAATTATTTCAGTTCTCTCTGTTTTGTTTCCTCTTATTGTTGAAACTAGTTCCTCTGCCTGAATCGGCAAGCTTTTGCAACTTTTGTTTCACTCATTATTCCTAATGTAAACATTATGTATAAATACACTCCCATAAAAGTAATCCCAGCCTCCACAGTATTATTCTATGGTTCTCTCTTTGGCCATATAAACTGAAATCCTGTGAGAAGGTTTTTGTTCAGGAACCTAAAACTTTAACACTACCCAAACTGTATTTCTCATTTTTTATAATCCTGCTAATTTCACTAGTAAAAGCTCACACAACTGTTGGACTTTTTAAATAAACCTTGATCTAGGTCCTACTAGTGTTTGTAGAAATACTTCCTTTTGTATCAGTGAGCTTGATCTGAGTAAATTGAAGGCCTAATACCAAGCTTACTTCATTAATCCCAAGGATTGGCATAATATGAGCAAAGACCAATTCTTATTGTGAGCTGTAAGGAACACTCTTTTTAAAAATGAAATATAAATAAAAGTCAGAATCTGTTATCTTTCTACAGCTAATATTGAGATCTGCTGGAAAAAAATTGTTCTGGATCTGTGAGAAGTTGCTTCAACTCTCAACTATAGAACCCCTGTTTTACATACACTACAGATGTTTTCCAGTACAACAGATGTTACTGAGGATTTTCCAAGTGCAATTTTTACAATCTCTGCTTAGCATAAATTGTAGTCGTGTTAGATAGGTCCTTATGGTATGTAGCCTACAATGAAAGAAATAACCCCTCTGGCTTGAAAGCACAAGGAGGTGATAGGGCATAACACACCAGAGGGAGATGAGTAGCCAGAACTGCAAGCACATGGAGCCAGTTGCCTTTCCTGGAGGATATCAGTGCTGAGAGGAGTCGACACTCAAGTTGTGCTAGGGAAGAAATGTATGATGCCTTTGGCTTTTGTTTGGTTTAGCTCTTTGTTTCCCTAACAACATGAAAAGAGAAGTAAACTTTGCGTCAGGAATGAATAAAAAGGAATATTTTGTATCGCTTTTCTTTCTCAGACAGGAAAGAAGTTCTTCAGGTTGTGCTGATGTTTCTGTTGGTGAAAATCCAGTGACTACAGGAAAAGGTACCTTTTTTCAGAGTAATCTGAGGGAAGGTACAAGGTAGTACAAGATGGCCTCACTGCTTGTTACAGGATCTGAGACTGAGTATCCAAATTATGGCATTATGACACTATTCATAAAGCTATTCAATAGGACTGACAGGAGGGGCTATGGAAGTGGAGGTAACATATAAGGGCATGCCTTCAAGCCATGGTCTAAAGTTTCTCTTGTCTTCACAAGGCAATACAAGTCTGTGAAAGATATATAAAGCTGAGGCTGTGATTCTCCAGTCACTCTGTGCTGACACAAGCACAGGCTGCTGACACAGACACAGCTACACATTTTGACAGCAGTCTGCCCTTATATTTGCTCAGAGTAATCAGGGAGGGTTAAGCCCTCAGTTCATTAAGGCTTAGCTGCTGATAGAAAATAGAGTGTTCCTCTGGTTTGCATGTGAATAGAAGCAAAATCCACAAAAGTAATGTTTTGTAATTCCCTAAGTACATAGGTAAGATGTTTTCTAGGTTTAATTTTTTAAGAGCACTAAGGTGTTTGAGGCAATCTCACATTAACTGCCCACCCAATTTTAACATAAATTTGATAGTGAACCTCAACCATCATAACAGCAAAAGAAAGGGAATTAAAAATGATACCAGCAGGTTCAATCAGCCATGGGAGTCTCTTGCTTTTCCTGCACTATGCTTGCTGTGCCCACAAAGAGAGCAGTTTGCCTGTCCCTTGAGAAGGTGTGTTGGAGCACACTGGATGCCTGGATGTGATGGTGGCACTGCCTGCCTCCCTCCATCCCTGCTGTGCTCTCGCAGTAAGATGCAACTGTGTGGTGAGCTCCAGCCTTTCTCCCTTTTTCAATACTAATGCTCTGCCTGCAGGAAATAGGGATGAGGAACCTCAGCTCCATTCACTGCTGCTGATTCCCAAGATGCTGTCCTGTCACTGTGCTGATTCTAAAGGTCACATCTTCATGGGCACAGCATCACCAGCTCAGACAGATGCACAGACTTCGGGAGAGGTACCGAAATTAGTTATTCTAGAATTAGCAGAAGAAAACATCCAGAATCACCCCAGATAACTTGTGTGTACTCCCCTGCACAAGTTTTTCATCCTTTTGTAGGGAATTCAGTAAATTTAAATCAAACTGAGGAAAGTATTTGTTCTCCTGAGCCCTGCATGCAGTTTCTTTTCTAAGATACAGCCTCTTTCTTCAGCACAACCAGTTTCCTTCTAATCATCTATGCACCCCACACCTGCCCTTTCTCTTTTCTTGGTAGCGTCCAGTCCTCTTCAACTGTATCGCCTTTACCAGGTTTTTCAGGTAAATGCCTGAAGTAATGCCTCCAGTGGATGTGCAGCTTTTGGGAATAGCCAATCAACATGCAAACAGCATAAAGGACAGATAAAGGTGTACACCCTATTGCTACTATCCAAAATATCCACAATCTGTGACTGGTTGGTTGGGGTTTTTTTTGTTACCCCTTCTCCTGCCATTCCATTTGATGCATGTCTGTACTTATCCATGTTAGATGCTTTTCTTTCCTATCTGCCAAACGCACTTGTACAGATGCATGTAAACAGAATGCAGCACAATCCCTGATGGAAGCCTGTGTACTAAGAGGATTTGTGAAAGGAATATGGGCAAAACAAAACTAAAACAAGCACAATACTAGTTCTGAGTAAAAAGATGAAAAAGTAAGAGCCGGGGGTGGGG
>WYDI02011339.1:0-17392 GCA_009867235.2 Psittacus erithacus
TTATACCTTAGTTACTGGACTGTTCTTATCTCAACCCGTGGGAGTTACATTCTTTTGATTCTCTTCCCCATCCCTCCGGGAGTGGGGAGGGGGGGGAGGTCAGGTTGTGGCAGGGGAACAAGCAGGCTACATGCTTTTCTAATTTGCGACTAAGCTTGAACCACGACAACATCTTACACCAGTGGTCTCATTCCCTTTTTTAGAGCAGGTTATTCATGGTTTTATAATTCAGAAGATCCTACCTCTGTGCTGTTTATAAAGCTATTCTTCAATGTGCTTCTAATAGTTAGCTAGATGATGCTGGTTTCAGGATCATTTTCGTAAAGAAACTTCTTCACTGGATTATAATCCTTTGTTTTCCCTGTAGTGCTGCAGAGAAGCATATAAAACATGTGACGGGCTTCCTCTTGAGTGTGCTCTTCTTTTAAATTGCAGCAGTTAAGACAACAGCAACGTAATTGTTGATATAGGCCCTGTATATTTTCTTAGTATTGATCTTCGTGCTATTGCTGGAAGTTTTAGTAAATTTGAAAAGTAGTATGGTGATTAAAAAACCCCAAAACACATCCCCCAAGCTAGAACTTGCTATAGTCTACTTCAGTGGCATCCATCTTCTCCTTGGGTTGTCATAGTCTCTTGTTTGCAGTCAGGAATGTGTCTTCAAGTTTCTGCTGCTGTTTCAGCTGTCAGTGATAGCATAATCCATTGATCTTCCTTATCTTTATTTTCAGTTGTTCAGTTCAGAATGAAAAATGACTGGAAATTATAAAAACAAACGATCTTGATTTTTCTTTTTCTCCTTAATTTTCTAGTATGGTTCAAGGTAATTTCCTTGCATGCTCTTCTGGCTTTCTTTGTGTCAACAGTGTCTCTGTCTGAGGATACACTGATACTGGTACTAACCTGTTTCTTATCAAATGGAGAAGGTAGAAGTTTGTAAATCTTGGCTGATCTAAGTGCCAGATCTTGGTTTTATTTTATATCCTTTTGTTACTATAAACACATTAGGGGAAGATTTTTTTGCCTTTGTCCTGTATTTTGCCATTTTAAATGTTCATTTAAACATACTGAGGAGAGATACAGCTGGCATTTGGTGAACTGACTCTTCGCAGCATGATTTTTAACAAAAAGAAATTAAATCTGCACACTGCTTTTCTTCCCTTGGGAGGAATCAGTATCTTTTATTGTGCAGGAGTAGTAGTCAAGTGCTGTCAGCAGTAAGTACCTTTTAATCTTCTACCCAGGAGTGGATTCTTGAGGTCAGAAGTGTGCTTCAGGTATTGGTCACTGAATATCAACTTTGAGATTACAGAAAAGAGAGCTCTTCATTAATGGATCAGGTGAGACCATGAAATTTATCCTGTCTCAATTTTGTACCTGAACAACATCATGGAAGGTTTCTTACAAAAGTTAATTTGGTCTAAATATTTCAGACTCAGACAGACAACCAAATCTATTCCACCTGTAAGTGAAATGACATCCATGAAGTAACACTTCATGTGGAACAGGATGTACCTGCTCTACATGATGGCGTAGTATTTAACAGTCTTTTGACAGGAAAAAATTCCTCTTTTTTAACATGAATGACTTTATCACCTTGTAGTTTTCTTTGTTCAGGTCAGATTTCGAACCCCTTAAACTTAGCCTGGCTATTTTATCACCAGTCATCTCAAACTTAAAAGTAGTGGTAATTCCAATCTATGATTTGAATATATTGATGAATGATTTACCTGTAAGTGCCATCCATGTTAGGAGATTCCTTATGTGCTGCACCTGAGTACACTGAAGAGATTGAAGATTGAAGTGGAGGAATGAAGTTCAAAGTGGAGCTGTGGAGAATGATGGGTCTTTCTCCCCTTCACCCTGTGACAGTGTATAGTAGCTGAGGGTCCAGTCCATTAACTTCTATGTCAAACAGCCTCCAGAAGCTGTATTTCATAACACGCTGAAGTAGCAAAGAACCATCTCTTGATTTACAATGTTATTCAACAGATATGCATTTCAAGGTTACATTAAAATGAATTTATTAGTGAAATCAGTGTTCTGAATGTAAGTCGAGGAGGTACAGCCTGCGAGTTGGCTTAATATCAAACAGCATAATTTTTCTAGGTCACATAAACAGTTAAGGTGTCAGCATCCAAACTGATGTATGTACAGTTAGCCACTTTCAACCTCTTTGAACAGTGTTTGTGCATAAATCATATGTCTTTGAATAAACAGTTGTGTAACTGGGTTTTTAATTTTTATTGCAGATTGAAGTACCAAGAGTTGCAGGAATTGCTCCTCATTTGGATTATTTGAATTGCTTTCTGACCATCTGAAAAAGTTATTCTGGGTGAAAATGTAGTATTGGAGCATTCAGCTGCTCAAAGCTATAAGAAAATGCCAAGTACTTCACTGTGGTTTTAAACGTTCTGTAAAATATTTTCTTTGCACATGCACATTATTATTGCCTCTTAATGCAAAATATTTGGAAACTAGATTGAAAATACAAAAATGTTTTGCTGGAGCTTATTGAATTATTAATGATAGCTGCTGGTATGTTGATGTGTAATTTCACTCAGAGGTTAATGTCCTTTTTCCAATTTGTATTGCAAGACAAATTTGTATTGCAAGACAACAAGAAATTAACTTTGTGAAAGTTAATTTCTGATTTTGCTTTATCCTAGACTTTACCTCCTGATGTCTAGAAAATAACCCATTAAGAAGTCTGGAGGACATAAAGCAAGGTTTGCTATTTAAATACAGAGTATAAGTTAATTTATTTTAAGTGATAGCAGATTACAAAAAAAACCAAGTTGCTTTTTAAAGAATCTGTGTACTTTATAAGACTTCCTACAAAAATTGACCTGTTCTAGGTGAAATGAAAACGAGACCTCTCTTGATTAATTCTGCTTTCATCTGCCCCTTCCATTTGGAGAAATTGTGTTAGTTTAAAAACCTAATTTCTCACTTAAATATTTTCCTACATGTAGTGATTTCTTAAACTTCTCTAAATCAAAACGGGACCTAGAAGTAGATATAGAATTTAGCAGTCGCAGCCTGTCGTGTTTTTTTTCAATCTGCTAGTGTTTAAAGTTCAGCTAATGGTTGAACTTGCAATCAAAAGTGGCAGAGGAGAAAATAAACTTATCTTTTATTCAGAATATGCTCACTTTGCATAATATGGTTTATAAGAAAGTTATCCTGTGCATTCAGTAATTTTCCATTCTGATTTATACCAATTTCTTGTTTATAGAAATACAGATTTTTGGAAGGGAAATGGGGAAAAGGGAGAAAATGGTAAAACAAATGGTCCAACTGCAGGCGCTATCTGGTAGAATTAGACTTAAATTGCAGCTTTTTTTCTTTTTTTTTATTCTTAAAAATATCACTAAAATGTAAAATTCACCTTTCCTTTAAAACTAGCCTATAGTTAAACATTCCTCTTTCTTCTTCAAAAACAGTGTTCTTCTATATTGTACTTGGTTTTAATTCATAAGCTTGCCAGAGGATGTTCATATATTTTGTTATGAATGTACATTTTGCAATATTAGGGGATTGGGAGTCTGATCAACCTAGATAAATATTTCCATGTATGTCCCAACCTTTATCCAGTTATTAGTTATGAAAATAAAGAAGACATCTTAATAATCCATGGGACAACTAAATCTTGCTTAACCTTGCTCTTTGAGTAGGAGAAGCTGTCTATATCCTAATCTGCAAGGTACTCAGGTGATAACTCTTGGCTGTAGAAATTGCAGCAGAAATTACACTGTACCTTTTGAATGACAAACTGAAGGTTTGTGGTTCTTTTTTATTCAGGCTGATGATTTAGTAGGTTTCTTAATCTCAAAAATATGGTTTCTTTAGTGGCCATGTGGCACAGAAGATCTGGCCTTTGCAGTGGCAGTCGTAGTCATTGTGGTGTACAAGTCTGTGGCTGTAGTTCCGGCTTCAGCACTATATTTCTGTGCATAGAACCATAGAATAGTTAGGGTTGGAAAGGATCTTAAAATCATCTAGTTCCAACCCCCCTGCCATGGGCAGGGACACCTCACACTAAACCATGTCACCCAAGGCTCTGTCCAACCTGGCCCTGAACACCACCAAGGATGGAACATTCACAACTTCGCTGGGCAACCCATTCCAGTGCCTCACCACCCTTTCAGTAAGGAACTTCCTCCTTATATCCAATCAGTCTAAACTTCCCGTTTAAGTTTTATGTATGTGTATGTGCTGTTTTGAAGTTAGGAAGGAAGGTGAGGGCTGTTGATCTTGATCTGCCCTGCTGTGGATGGAGCATTACTGACACCTATGGTCTGGTTTACCTAGGCAGTGCCCTTATAAACTATCCTATGGAAAATTCCAAAGTGTTCATTGTTTAGGACTAAACTTCCAAAACCCTGTTTCTGCCTTTCCTTCCCATTTGTGATTTTTATCTGGGCATCCACAGCATCAAACTGGGTCATTGGTAAGATGGAAATAAAATTGTAAGGTGAGGTCTCTTTTCTAACAATTGCAGTGCTAAAACCAGCCAGAGCTTGGAGGAGGAATATTTTCCTGGTAAAAAATTCTGGTTTAAGTCTTAGAACAAGTCCTTGTCAAAATGGATTAGTGAGCGTGGAACATAGATAGGAAGCTGTCAACAGGGCATTAGGACACAAGTATAGCTGTGCCAGTTCAGACCAGAGGTCTATCCAGCCCTGTATCTTATCTCAAACAGTGCCAGCAGCAGACTGTGAGGGCAGCGTGGCAGACAGGGCAGTCATGCAGCTGTAGCTCCTCAGCTCCTGAGGTTTGAGGCTTAGGAACTTTCTGATAAAACATAGTGTATACTTGTATTTGGCTGCCTTTAACAGGCACTTTAAATGTGTCACAAAGTCCTGCCTGGGCATCTGCCCTACAAGAAAGCTTGCATGTGTATTAGGACACAGATGGTTACTGAGCCTAGTGTGCCCTACAAGGAAACATGCATATGTATGTGGGTTAGGAGACAGAAGCAGGTCACTGAACCTAGTCAATCACTGTGAGGCATGGTTCATGTGCCCAGATGCTGCTGTGATTACTGTCACTGGTGTGAAATTTATGCTTATGTTTTATTGTCCAAGATTTTTTTTTCAAGTGCCTTCAGATGGCTCCCCTTCTTTAGTTCGCTATTTAGGACCCAGAAGTGGGACAGAGCAATGTGGGATGCTTGCCCCCAGAATTTGCAGCAAACTTAATGAAAAGGAAAGCCCTATAGAAGCTGAGTCATACCAGGGTGAGAGCTAGCTGAGTGTTTGGAAATGACTGTACCTTACTGTCTAATTAACATTAGCTACTGCATCTGCACTGGCTGCAAAGATGAACTGCCTGGGTAGACAAGTTCGTAGCTGGCATTCTCCTTCCCTAGCATGGAGGATGTAAGAGGGAGAGGACTTGCATCAGTCTTTTCAGAGTAAACAACAGCAATAACAGTATTTTATTGATTCTGTGAGATACTTGCGAGCTACTGATCTTGCTTTCCTTTTTTAAAACTGCATGCTTCCCCAGTCCTTTGTGCTCCCTGAATTGGCAGGAGAACATATTTTGAGTCTAGTATGGAATGTGAATAGGAAGATTCTACCCTGGTTTTCTTCCCTTTTAAACATGAGGGATACTACAGTCTTTCTACGCTGTATGTGCAAACAGAAAGAAACTGCATCTTACTTTGCACATCTGCAAAAAAAGAGGGGATTGAGAATATACCATGAATCTTACGTTCACTTTTCAAAGTGGATATAAACTGCTTTCCATGGATATAAACTGCTTTCCATGGTATGAGCAGAAAAGCATTAAGAATCAGAACTTAGAAATCTGACAACTACAGTGAAAGCGATTAGCCAAGTATGCATGTAGATAAAGGTGATTCTGTGTTGAAAGAGACTCCCTCTTGGGAGTAATGCTGGAGCCAGAAATATTTTTAAAAACAAAGTCTTTTCTAAATGTGACCATGCTACATTCACTGAACTGTATGTGACATGTCTTTATCTTCAGGGATTCCCTGAATCCTAACCCTTGCACTGTGCATTCATTTCTGTTAATCAGGGTCTGGCAAGTCACTGGTTGTTACCACTTCAGAGACTATTCTTCTCACATTCTTTTAATCTAAAGGTCTGGCATGCTGTGAATTATTCCTTAACCATGATGTCACACCTATAGAGAACATTATGTTATTTATTTATTAAAATATATATATACGTGTGTGTGTATATATATATATACATATATATATATATTTGGTGCTTACCTCTGCACTATCTGAAGCATAGCAGCTTAATACATTGATGAGAAAACTTTAAGACAGTGTTTCACACAGAGTCATTCTGGAAGCAATTTTAAAAAGAAGCTCTGGTGGCATGATAGAGGGCATTCAGGAGGAAGAACAGAAAGGAGAAAGAGGAGGGAAGGAAACCGGAAAGCAGTCATTGCTCACATAAGGAAACAAAAAAAAACAGTTGATAGGGGAGCTAGCACAGGTAGTAATTCCTCACAGAGCTACAGGGTTTTTCACACAGGCTTGAATCAGGGAACAGTAAAATGTGAAATGGGGATGGTAAATGAATTTTAAAGAACGGTGTCCAAAGTCATACATTCAAAAACACTGGGTTTGGGGAATTCTTTAGTTTGGTTTGTTGTTTGTTGGGTTTTGTTTGGTTTGGTTTTGATTTTTTTTTTTTTTTTAAAGAAAAGGCAAAATGGCAGTTTGTTTCCTTCCTGGCATTACCCTGATTTGTAGGTTTATTTTATCTATCTTTATGGCTATCTCATATTTATCTACTTCTTTTCATCTATCTGATATAATAAGGATAAATGTTCCATAATGCGCAGTATGTTTTTATCACACGTATACATATAATCCTGGAAATGAGCAAGAAACAAACTCTTTGACAGTATGAAATACCCTGCTTTGGGCAGCTCCACAGCAAAAGCAGAATTGCAGTTTGCATACTAGCAGGGGGCCATACTACAGAGATGTGGCCACAAACCCAAGGACATGACACCTCCATGCAAGTGTTTTGTATAACATGTGCTGGGCTTTTACATCATTTAGTTTGCTAAAACTGCTAGATAAAAGGGTCCTGGCTGCTTCTATCAGATAGTGCCAAAAGCATTTTCCCGCTAACCATGATGGCTGTACATTTTCAATCTTTCGTGAAGGTTGGTCAGTATTTGCAAAAAGTACTCAAACCCATTCAGGGCCAGGGAGCAAGCGCCACTGGGATTTGAAAACATTTAAGCAAAGAAAGCACCACCTCTGAAGCCATGTCCTTTTGTAAATTGCCTTGCATTTATCTTTGCTTTTTTTCATGTGTCAGCTAAGGAGCTGTGTATCTCATTTTCTGCTCTTTTCAAAAGGCCATGAATCTGTAAATCACAGTCTTTTACAAGGTCTCCTGCACTCTCTGAGAACTTGAGTCTAGTGTGGGAGTAGCAAAAAGAGTAGGTCTCGTCATTTGCAGGCTCCTATTTAGAAAATTGCATTGTTACACAGCATGCAGAACTATCAATCTTTGGAACTTCCAATGTGAATAACTCAGAAACAGAAAAATTGGGTTGTTTCTATTTTTTGAGCCTCAGAGTGCTCAAGCAATGAAGATGTAAATGATTATGTAAAATTTGGCAATATACTAATGAGATCTGCATTTGATGAATATCCTGATGCATATAGTCCCTGCCTATTTAGCTGAAGAACTTCAGTGGTGCTTTTGCACTTTTGCACTCCTGCCTTATGCATAATCCAACATGTGTACCAAATTCTTCAGAATAAAGGGACTAAAGAGTACAGAAAGGATGTGGTCAATTCATTTTGAAAAACTTCACACACTGGATGTGAGACACAGTCGTAGAGCAGCTCAAATTGGAAGGGACCTCAATAGAGCATCTGGTCCAGCGTTTCATGAGAAAGGGAGCCTAGATGACATTATCTATCAACTTGCCCCCCAGTAGCATCTTGGAAACCTGCAGTGGTGGTGACTTCTCTCACCGTGTCCTCACTATGCTGAATGACATCTTAGAATCTGGTTATGAATAGCCCAAGAGGAAGCATTCAAGAAGAAATGCTGAGAATTACCTTAAGGGGAAAGTAATACTGCTTTGTCCTTGTTTGGGTTATGTGTTATGATCACCTAAGCAGACCAAATACCTGCTAAGATGAGGTGTCTTGTTAACTTGTGTTCAATTCTTGAGTACAGGAAGGATATTTTGCGGCTTATAAATCGTGTGCTAGATTTCACATCAGGTAATTAAGGGGGTACTGAAAGCTGGTAAAATGCCATTCCAGAAGACCAACAGAGTAGAAGTCAAATGGCTGCAGGTTTTCAATGCAGGAGGAACTTCAACACCGCACTATGCACATGTTTACTTTTTAATGCAATAATTCAAATTCGAAGGAGGAAACCAATTGTGCATGGTCTTGATTTTAGCAGGATTCCACTGAGATAATGTGCTGCAGTAGACTTAA
Organism: Psittacus erithacus; assembly: GCA_009867235.2. Classification (NCBI taxonomy): domain Eukaryota; kingdom Metazoa; phylum Chordata; class Aves; order Psittaciformes; family Psittacidae; genus Psittacus; species Psittacus erithacus. The sequence continues at coordinate 8,465 of WYDI02011339.1, forward strand.
AATTAAGTTGCTTTGACTGACTAGAAACTGTCTTTTCAGATTACATGGAGATGATTCTGAGACCCAAGGAGTCTTGCTAAAGCAAAACAAAACCACACTGAGAATTACATTCAGTGCTTCAGGCCAGGGAATGGGTGGCTTTTACCCTCAGAATTTACTTACTAGTCTGCACTTTTCACACACTGCACTCAACTCCCATGTGGAGCTTGTGCTGGAGAAGATGGCCAGGCTGGTGTAATTTCTTGATCTCTAACTAAAGATCTGATCTTCTGTCAGATGGAGATTAGTTTCTCATCATTAGAAAGGGGAATCTGTGCTGAATCTGGTAAGATGAAAGGTCTATTGGGAAAAGAAATACGTATCTTTAATTCATAGTCAGCGTTTGGTCATAATAGCTGCAAGTTTATCAGTCACATTTTGGACCAGCTTCTCTGGAAATGAAGTCACAGATATTATCCTAGAAGCCACACCTCAAATGATGTCAGTCAGTAAAGAAAAACCTGTGTGAGGGTTTAGAAACCTCATAATGACCCTGTGATGTGGAGGGTCACCCAAGAGAAGAAGGCTAAAAAAGATTATTTCTCAGTTTAGTAGATTTCAAGGGTCTCAGTGAGGTCAAGGGTCTCTTCAGACAAAGAAGTTCTCTGACTGGAGTTCTTCATTTCTTATGCCTGAAGAGCTCAATTGTGATGTCTGAGATCTAATTTTGTACTGAAACTCAGCTGCTTCATGTGTTGGATTAGGCTTCTTTAAAAAAAATTAATTGCCTTAGGCTGCCTTCCTTAAAATACAACTCTTCCAGATGCCTGTTTTCCTTAATGGAAAATACTCTCCCCAGAATTCCTGCAAAACCACTTACTGCAGAGCTGCCCAGTTTCAGCCCCAGACCTGCAGATTTGCCTAGCACTTGAACAGAGATATGAGCTATTTATTAGGTCAGCTTAGTTCTTTATTGTGAAGTAGTAAACCCCACAGTTAATGAATGCAAGTAAAAATACAAACGTATTTAATGTAATATCCGGAGTCAAACATCATTGGGACTCTCTTGACAATGGGGCTTCTTTATAAGGTTAATATATTAAGGGAGAATGGTGATCACAATGAAAAATCTCTCAAGGGCTTCTCCATATTTCTGCCCCCAAGTCAGCTGCAGATGCCAACCATGCCCACTCCTTATATCTTTCAAACACGTTGTTCTTGCTGTGCTTGCAAGGTGCAAACTGCCTCATTACATTCATTCTATTATCCTGTATACTTTCCAATTTTTGTCAATCTGCAAAAGTCATCAGTGGATAGTTTGTGTAGCTACTCCTTATCTTGCTAACCAACTGCACAATGCGAGCTTTGTCCATAACCTTCTGTTGCTTCTTGCCTCATACCTAGATCTTAATCTGGACTGAACCCAGCAAAGCTTTAATTATTCCCAGGGACTCAAGACAACTGTTAACTAGATGCAGTACTGTTAAGTGGATAGTCAGGTGAACTTTTGGGTTCTGCGCACATTTTTTGGGCTGACTTCGGAAGAGATTTCCAACAATGTTGCTTGTGGTTGTTCTCATGACAAGCAGAGGGTGCATTCACTTTCTTAGTATGATTCATAGTTTTATGTATTTCTTTAAAAAAAGATTGTCTCTGTGCTTGTGTTGCAGAAAGAATATGTATGAACAAGCCTTGCAGCTACTGTCAGCCTTGAGACAAATAGGTTGTGCCCAATGCATGGGTCAACAAAATTTGGTGGGAGAGGGGGGGAAGCATGACATGAAGCATCCTACAATTCTTCTGACCTTGAGCATTTCAGGCACTTTATCTTCTCTTAAGAATATCTTGAGTCTCCATCCTTTTAGAAAAGCTATAAATTGCTCCACTGAGAACAATGTTTATGTGCTTTGAATGTTTCCTGACCTTCAAGTACCTGTCTCTAGGCTAAATGGTGTAGAACTAGGTTCTGTAGCAGTGACAGCTCACAAGCAGAACTGTCAGCTTCCACAAGAAAAGCTGCAATGCCATTAGAAAAGGTGCAAATATTTGCAAGTGGCATCTGCATCCTGTGATGCTGATAAATATATGAGTAGCCTGTCATCAAGGAGAAAGATTCTTCATGGTTTAGAGATCAGATGACAGCTTACTTATCTGCAGCGTTACTGAAAAATCAAGTTCCTCAATCTCCTTTAGGTTTCTTAGGTACTTCTGTATTCACGACATGAAGAAATAAGAACACATTTCTCTGTCTACAGAAATACACTCTGTACATTCAGTAGGGGTAAATGCCTCTGCTAGGACCTTTTAACGTCTAGTCAGAAACAACAGCAGGAAACCCTCTTCCTAGCAGAGCAAAGCCATACAGTTTTTAATCTTTACCGCCATGTACTGAATGGGAAGGAGCTTTTTATAGTGGTGTACGCCCTGAATTCCCTGGTTTTGTCCAAGGTGTTGGGGGGGCCTCTCAAATATTTTCTTGAGAATCATCCCAACACACAATGTTTTTAAAGAAAAAGCTATGGAGACTTGGGTCTTTGGGCAAACAGATGAGTGTTGACCATCAAGGTCTTCCATATCCAGCTTCTTTGCTTTTCTACAGAATGCCTCTCAATGAGGACATACTGTATTCTGTGTCATATAAACATTCATCCATGGAAATATTTTTATACAAGGCTCTGCTTATCTCTGAGCTTCCCTTGGGAGCCACATTCACAGAAACCCAACAAGGAGTTCTAGATGGTTTCAGATTGCCTCAGACATCACCACTGTTAGAGGCTTCTCCTGGCAACCCTGAATTACTGGCTCTATCAATTGTAAGTGAAAAGGGATTTTTCATCTTCTCAACCAATTTTGCTAACAATTATAGCTTGACAGCTCCATTCAGGATGCTGATAGCTTTTATTCCAGGCTTCAGAACACAGTGCCCGAAGGAACACTTGGGGAACTACAGCAATTACAACTTTCAGCTGTCTTTTCTTCACCTCTTAGTTTCAGAGGGATTATCTGACAAAAGTCTTACCCTGTCATTTAGTGACATATTTGTTTTCCAGGGTCTCAGGTCACTGCTGTTGGTACACTGGTGCACACATCAGATTATATCTATTCAGCTTTAAACAAATTGTTCTTATGTGCCCAGTTTAGTGTAAGCTCTGAAACCCTATAGCTGTGTTTATGGAGTGCTCTATCTAGGCTTATTTATCCTTTCTCTCAGAAAGGCTATTTGGTTTAGGTGCCATATTGAGTGGCAATACTTAGCCCAGGACCCAGTTTAGCTAATTACAAATTAGCTGTTATGTCTCCCCAAAGCTCCATCATGCAGAGTAGAAATTCTCTTGATTCTTGTATAGGTTTTGAGAGACAGAACTGTGTATTTAGTATTCTTTATTAATCATAGAATCAACCAGACTGGAAAAGACCTTTAAGATCAAGTGCAGCCTTTATCCCAGCATTGCAGAGACCACCACAAAACAATATCAGTAAGAGCCTCATCTACACGGTTTTTGCACTTTTCCAGGGACAGTGGTTCCACTACTGCCCTGGGCAGCCTGTTCCAATGCCTGATCACCCTTTTGGGGAAGAGATTGTTCCTAATATCCAGTCTAAACGTCCCTTGGCACAGCTTGAGGCTGTTTCCTCTTGTCCCATCGCTTGTTACTTGGGAGAAGAGATCAGTCACCTCCTGACTCTATCCTCCTTTCAGGTAGTTGTAGAGAGCAATAAGATCCCCCCTGAGCCTTCTCTTCTCCAGACTGAAACTCCCCAGTTCCCTCAGCCATTCCTCATCGGATTTGTGCTCCAGGCCCTTCACCAGCTTCATTGTTCTTCTCTGAACCTGTTCCAGCGCCTCAATGTCTCTCTTGTATTGAGGGGCCCAGAACTGAACACAAAATTCAAGGTACAGCCTCACCAGTGCTGAGTACAGGGCAATGGATGGCACTTAGGATAGATTGTGATCTCAGGATTTTTCTTGTCTTCTTGTAGCTTGACACAGGCATGAATCTTCAAGCCAATGAGTACTTCTGAGTTGAAAGTTTTCTGTCATGAGGAAGAATCACATGAGCTGATAAGTAATGTGTTTTGTTCATATGTTTCCTTTCCCTCAAGATTATTAGATTGTTTTGACCCTTGTGTTCCTTCCTGGCAATGAATGGCTTTAGTAATGGCACTTGCATGCGAAGGAAGTTGTTCAGATTTGTTAATAACTGCTGCTTTTAGAGGCCAGCAGGTTATGTGTTATGTTTAATTACCACTGCCTCTGCCTGGCTGGAGATTTTAATTGCAGATACAGACTAGCAGGGTCAAGATTATGAAGTAGTCACCTGCTCTACAGTGCTATAATTCTCCTTTTAACCACATATTCCTAGCCACAGCATGTGGGTGGTAATACGTTTGATGGACCTGAAAAGAAATAATGTTCTCTCAAAAGTATGGTGCTTTTGTCTTTTGTCTAGAGATTAACGTTCTGTACTTCCTGAGGACTCCTGAGAAACATTGTCACTATCCAAATTAACAGTAGAGACTTCCTTACTAAATACAGCTGTTTCACAGGTGAAAAGCATTGCTTTATCTCCAGTAATATTAATGACATTTGCCTTGGGATTTTCATGCTGTATTAAATATCTCAAACCTGCCTTTTGATGTTAGCTAATGGTAACACTTTTTCCACCATGACTCAATTCTGAATTGCTTTTCCTACTGCCTTCACAGAAATCCATAACATTCATAGCTTTCCTAGAAGTCTATTTTCAATTTTCTTACCTTTTTCTTTCGCCATTTATGCTTACTGATGTGACTGGACGTGATCTGAAGTTTAGGATATTGCATCCAATCTGAAAATAAACCTGTGTTAGTATATCTTAGTCTTGATAAGATACACTTGATCAGCAAGAGGGAAAAGGAATAAAAGTTTGTGAAGGTATACGCCATACCTTGAAGCACATGGGGGAAGTTACGCAGGGCAATGCAATACCTTGCAGAGGGCTGCACATTAGCCCTGAAAAAGTCTGCTTCAGAGCCAGAGGCTTTGAAATAATTTCAGCAGAATGTCAGGTTCAGTCAATATGACCCTATCAAGGGATGGAGGTGATAATCAGGCTATTGATGAAATGCTCTTTGGTCTCATCAGGTAACTGTGTCTGCAGAAGTCCCTGTTATTTGTGTAGAGTTTCTGGCCCATGTGGGTATTCCCAAAACAGTGCTAGCCACTCTGTTGAGATACACCCACAGGGATCGTTCAAGTTACTCCTTTACCACCCATGCAGCAAAGCAGCGCATAATGCTGTTATGGTGATCTGTTTTCTTGTGTGATGTCTCATTAGAAGACCTTCTTCTGGCTTTCCAAGTGCAGCGTTCGCAAGGAAGTGGTGCGCACAATCTACTAGTAGATAAATTGGAAGATGTGCAGGGGCAGGTGACAAGAGTACAGGGTTACAACGCTTTGAAGATTATGCTGAAATTCATAGGATTTGTTTCATATCTCTTTGATCTTTAATTTCCGTTTTACTATGTAATCTCATAGTATTGTTCTCAAAATGAGTGGAGTTACTGGTATGTGGTGGTGGTATGAAAGACACAAATTCAGAACAAGGTGTATTATGTCCTCTCAAAAGGCACATATAACATTTTAAGCAGCTTGAGTGTTGTCCTCATTTGCATTAAAACCTCATTCTGTAATTCCAGCAATGTGAAGAAATACTAGAAGATACTTTAAAAGGATGAAGGGAGCTGGCATGAATGCAATTAAGACTTTCAGTGGAAAAATGGTTCAAGGTGAGCATAAGGCTCTATAAGCCAACATAGAGCACTAGTACCGACTTACTAGATTCTGCCGTCCTAAAGATAAATTGGGAGCTCAAGCTGTGTGCTCCAAAGAGATGGCAGAGGCAGCGTTGAGGAAAAAATTTTGCCTGTTTTCAAGCCTCCTACTTGCATGTTTCCTGTAAGGACTTTGGAAGCTGGCGAGGCAGCTGCAGGGGCTGGAAGTTGGCCACTGCTGCAGACCAGCATTCTGAACTGCTGGGACGAAGCTGTAAAAGGTGGTGGCAGGAAGGACAGAGAAGTAGCAGCAGTAGGGAGTGGAGAAGCAAGAAGTGGCTTGAAGGCTGTGCTTAAGAGGAAATAATGATACATTTTTTTAGCACATTTCTATTCCTTTGTATTGAGTTTGTTGCCTTAACATTGAAAGGTGGGTAAACCTAAGACTCAGAGGTTCCAGGAAAAGTAGTTTGATATAGCCCATTGAGATTTATGCTGAAATGACTTTATAGCATCCTAGCAGTTTCAAGAACTCCTTAAAATTGATGGAAACATTGTTCTTGTTCATTGTTATACTTCTTCACCCAACCAGAGCACTTGGAAATGAACTCTATTACTCAGGATGAAGTATGTTTCTCCATACCTAAAGTGGGCAGCTAAATGGGTCATGTATAACTCGAACTGTATAGGTTCCTGTTTCTATTCCTGGACACCATCTGGGCAAAAAGGGACTTTTACTTTCTTCTGAGGACAGCAGCACTGAATAATGGCAAACATTACTGTGCAATACAGGAGCAAAATATTATGCCCTCCCAAACCCCAAATCCTTTCTTTCATTCTGAGAAAACTGGCTGTTGGTGCTGCTTTGTGACATTGTTCTTGCTCACTCCCTGATGCTCCTCACAGTGGGATTGCTGCATAGTTTCTATTAATAATCACCTTCCCAGTCAAAGTAAATGAAGAAATGGGCTAGTACATATATTGTGAGACTTAGTCAGGTGGTGATGCAGGATTTGTATATATTTTCCAGGTAAATTCCGGCTGTAGAACTGAATGAGCTGACTAGGATGAGAGAGGATAAATTAATGGGGGAGTGAGGAGGAGTGGGATTTGTTAGCGTTGTCTTGAAGTCTGAGTCTTAGTGAGAGACCTTGCTATCCTGCCATTGCCATTTTTTGGTACTTACTAGCTTGGATGCTGGGAATACCACTAATGAGAAGGCCTGCATGCTGCTTGGAAGCTCTGTCTTTCGTTTCCAGTTTTGACTAACCAGTTCTTTGGGGAGCTTGAGTCTCACACCTTTCAGCTTGTGGTGAAAGCAGAGATGTAGATTTTTCTTTACTCCTCTCTGTTGCAGAGCAAAAGCCTTTCTGGTCAGTTGTTTCCACAGGCACAGATTTTTGGGACTACATACCTAAGCCTATATTTCACTTCATACTGTGCTAGTAAATGCAATACCTCTATCTACTACTTTCTTGGATGTGTAGTATTTTAATCACTAAGCTATCCAGAGCTGCCAATCAGAAATCCTGTGAGAAGGAGGGCTTGAAAATCAGTAGATAGAATAATAAAATAACATTTTATTGCTCCTTATCTATTTATTTTGTCATCGTGTGGCTGAATCCCAGAGTGCATGCGCATCACGTTTTCAACCTTTCCCCCTAACCAACAGCAGTAGGAATGTTTTTAAAGGTATTTCAGGTTCTCACAAGGACACATCCACAATTGCAGTGGAAGCAGAATAGCCGGTGCCTTGAGAATCTCCATGAAACTGGGAGAATTGACAACGCTATAGATTTCCCTCAAAGTCTGAGTTTAATGAAACTGATATGATTCTTTGCACAAAGATTTCATTGTCTTTATTGCTGCACTGGGACTTTCTGCAGCCAAAAGCACATGCTTCTTTTTTGGTACTGTGTCACAATACCAATAGATGCATTGTTGCTTCCCTCTCCTTTGTAAACTAGCTTGTGGGTAGCTGTTTTAATTTTATTATAAAACCCTGAGACTTCCAAAGGTACACCTTACAGGCCCCCACATACTCTAAGAGAGAGCATCCCCACAGGATGCTCTTCTTGCTGTAATATACCCTGCCTGTCTACTTTCTAACCAGACAAGACAGTTTAACGCCTTCTCATCACTGAGACAATACGGTTTTGAGGCTATGACAACAGCGTGGGAGTCAAGCATTACAGATTATAGCAGCCCAGAGCAATTCACAGAGCCATGTAGCTGCTCTGCCTGGGCTCAGAGCCTAACAAATGAAAGATGGTTCGCTCTGTAAACTGTAACCATGTCCAGCAGAACTGAGCCCTTCAGCGGATGCACAGAGGTCTGCACACAGCCCTGAGCATAAACCCTGAGATTCTCCTGCTGCTGTCAGGCCAGCGGTCACCACTGCATCTTCAGTGTCTGAGTGTTCTCACCTGCAAATAGAATTCCTTCCGTCATAAAGGGGTAGAAATGCTCTGCTACTAGATGTGGGAAAATGTACGTATGCATGAATACATATATTTACATACATATATTTACACACAGCGTGTCTAGTACTCCAGGTTTTATTTTGCTTAAGGATTGGAAATCATAACTCCATGGTTTAGGGGTTGGTTTTTTGTTGTGTGTTTCTGAAGTAACCATAAATCCTGCCTGATTTTGATCTCTCATTTCTCAGGCCCCAAATCGTCATACATTTATGTTCGGATTTCATCTGTTATGTGCTGAGGAGTGTTCTGAGTTTCCAGACAGCTTCCATAAATTATTTAGAGCCGAACATGGCACGTTAAAAAAACATAAAAGCAAATAAACAGAGCATCCCTGCTGATGATGGAGCCCTGAGAACGAAAAACAAAGGGGTTTGTGCTCCCTCTTCCGGCCATGCCAAAGCAATGACCGGTCAATACATCATCCGGAAGCTCAGAATAGCAAAATCTTTGGCATGACTGAATGCTGAGGTGATCCACATATCCAGAGACTTTTCAAACTTCAGGAGTAAAGCTTTCTTTTGCAGCCAGTCTGAGGTTAGAGACAGAGAAGATTGCAGCTTTCTTGCAAAGAGTTTGCTGGCATTTGGATTGAATCATAGAATCACAGAATAGTTAGGTTTGGAAAGGACCTTAAAATCATCTAGTTCCAACACCCCTGCCATGGGCAGGGACACCTCACACTAAACCATGTCACCCAAGGCTCTGTCCAACC
>WYDI02011340.1:0-18540 GCA_009867235.2 Psittacus erithacus
GACTAGTAAGTCAAATGGGCACTTATAAACATTGAGCCTCAGGTAACATGGTGGAATATTTGTCTACCACACTGGCATTTATTAATAGGTAAAGTAGTTGGGACTATCCATTCACAAGCTCTGTAGTTCTCAGTAGTAGGTGAACAGATCTTCTACACTCCCTACAGCTGCTTTTTTAGAAAGGTTTCCATGTCAAAATATTGTACATAGAAAGTACCAGTAGCACAGTCACTTTATCCTCTTCCCTTTCTTGAGAAGCTCTGAAGGGTCATGTTTGACTTTTCATTTAACCTCAGTAATAAGCAGTCTGGCTCGTGCATCTGTTCTTATGTCTTACCCAAGACACTAAATAAATGGATCTTGCTATTACTATAATCACAAATTTATGATTAGAGATATAATACAGGGTATTAGGCAGGTTATAGTTAATGAATAGACTCATAGAAAAACTTCAGTGGAAGGGACCTCCTGAGGTCAGCCACCGTCTTTCCACTCAAAGCAGGACGGAATATTAGATCGGACTGGTGCAAACCACACCCAGTCAGGTTTCAATGAAGAGTTATAAGGAAACTGTTAGTAGAAATTGCCTGCCATTGGATTGTTTGGTTTTATGCTAATGACAGAAGTATCTAAAATTAGCTGATGATAGAATACTGGATTAGATAGTTCAAAGAGTTCCTCCAGTTTGAATGCTAAGAGCATGATTTTTCACTGTTGGTGCTGGGATGTGCTGAACACTGTTTTGTATGATGTGCTTTCCTTTTCACAGCTATGTTAATGAGAACTTGTTTTCTGATTTCAAAGGACAGGCTGGTGATGGGACAGGTAGGAACAACTGAGTTCTGAAGATGTGGGGAAAGGTAACAAGAGCTGGCCAGAACTAGCATAAACTAAGCTTTAAGCTAAAGAGATAGGGAATCTTACAGATACAGGGAAAGAATCAAGAAATACAAGAAAAAAAATGAGTGAAGACTGTGTGAGGGTGAGAACATCAGCACTGATATTAATGGTGAGCAGTGGCAGCAGTTGCCATGTCAATACTATATTAAGTTTGAAAATGTTTTAAGCATAAAAAGTCTGTAAGGAACACATTCCATGTGGAAAAATTGAGTTTGTGCCATCTTCAATTTTGTAAGACCCACTGGACAATAATTATACCTAGTAAATATTATCAGATGGCCAAGATGTGAGACATGATGTTACATGTGCTGAAAAATCTGTCATGCTGCAATGTCTGTTAAACACAAGCTGAAAGAACAGTATAAACTGCCAGTAAATATAACATGAAATGAAAACAAACACTGCAGTACATGACTTCCTGTGGGATTTGATATTAATCCCCACTTACAAGGAGTAGGCTATACAACATATTTTCCCTAGGGGACTTGTGAGTTATCCAGCTAATCCTTATTCAAGGCATATGATTTGTATCCGGCAAGAAATCACACAGAATTTTTTCAGTCAGTTCCAAATATACAGAATTGGTAATAAAGCTTATGATTGGCTTAAAGAAAAGACCCAAAAACCAAACAAAAAACCCCTAAAACACCAAAAAAAAAACACAAACAAAAAAAAAAAAACCACCAAAAAAACCACCAAAAAAACCCCACCAAGAAAACCCCACAAAAAAACTCCAAAAAACAACCAGCCAAAAAAACCCACAAAAAACCAAAACAAACCCAAACAACAAAAATGCTTACCAAAAAAAAAAAAAAAAGAAAAAATCAAAACCCACAAAAAAAAAGCCAAGCCAAACACCAAAACCCCCAAAACTGGAAAAAAAACTTAATGTGCACATTCCATTAGGCAGTAGTCAGTGCTATAACTTTTAGACAAAGGTGCAATTTTAAACACTTTATGATCTTCTTTGTAAGTTCTACTTGGATTTAGTTTGTCTTCTGTATGTTTTCAATAATTTCTTACTGAAATTATCAAATCAGAAATTAATGATCCTTATCAGTTCTCTTTTTGAATTCTAGTGATGGATGCGCTGTCTTTGTTGGTTTTGAAGACTCTTGTATTTACCATCTGAACACAGCTTTTCGAGATTCAGATCCTTCTGCCTTATCTGTCCTTACTTCAGTCCCTGGTGACAGCATCTGTACTTTCCCCATCCTATGGAAGAGAAAAATAAAAAGCTTAGAAAAAGGTATTTTGCAGGATGTCGTATTAAAGACGCTGGCATAGCGCTTTCATGATCCTTTTAAAGTCCAGGCGCTATTAGGTGAAGACTGGATACTTTAAAATATCTTTGTTGCTTTTCTCTTTGAGTAGAATGATACTTAAATGGCAACTAAAACTAACCTTATTCTGTTAGTACAAATACTGAAACTGTTAGATGGACCTTTAAGAAGAGAAACATTTGTCCCCTGTGACCAAAAAGTAGAGAAGTCCACTGTTCTAAGAGCTTGCTGCTACTAAACAGATCAGGCAGGCTTGGCTAAACTAAGATCTGGGGTTCAGTGCTTTCAAAAAAGTCCTGTGTTCATGAGATGGGGGAATAGCCTGTGTTAGCAATTAGATCACTTCCTGAACTAAGCCTAGATGTACTACTATTAGGCATTGTGCAAAAATGCCTCATTTACTTCTCATGTTTCAAGACTGGAACACAAAAAAATGTCAGATGTTACATATTTGTTACATACATGTAGCAACAAGTATGTGGTACATATGCAGCAAATATGCCGAAGACTAAATCTTGGCATGAGATTGCTAGTACGCTAAATACAGAAATTACATTGTTCAGACTTTTAAGAGTTCAGATTTAGTATGTTGCTTCTCATTTAAATACACATAAGAAGGTGGAAGGGATACAGGGATATTTGAAGTTTTCCCAAAATGATATTTCTTTAAGCAAGGTTTTTTATACGGCTGACAGCTCTTTAGCTTGAAATGAGAACACTTCTCAGGAAATCATTCCTTGCTAATGAAACATAGGCTGACTTTGTCCATTTGTTTGAAATAAACAGATTATAATTTATAATTTATATATTTTTTTCAGAAGGGATGAAGACCTTTGCCTTCTTTGAACACAGAGGTACTCGGGACCTCTTGGGACTGTAGAGAATTTAACAGTATATTGTAGTTACTAAGTGCTTAGAGTTACAGCTTCAGCTCTGAGAAGAACTTACTGTTTCGGTGACTTGATCTGCAGATCTACTAGTTTCTACATATATGTGAAGACTAATACTGGTTTTATGTCTTTAAGTTATTGGGTAGGAGCATGGGTTTTAGTTTTTTCTATATGGATTTTTACAGTGCCAGAAGGAGAATATTTTTGACTTCATAGCCTATGGTTTTCTCATATTTGTTTAAGATGGGGGGTTGTATTTTGGTCTTTTCATATCTCCAACAAGTAGCAGAATTTCAGATTGTGAAACCATTTGTTTCCCCATTTAATTTTGGGAAGATACCACAGAAGCTAACTGCTCACAAAACTGAACTACTATAATAGTTTTGTCTGTTAGAGCTGGTTTTGGATTTCAGCTCCATATTGAGCTGAAGTACTATCTGTTTGGTCCTTTCTGCTGCAGCATGCAACAGTCAATTCATGGTGATCTCAGTTACTTGTTGTCTCTATCTTCCAAAAGAAACATGCAAAGACATTGAGATGATCCTGGCTTCCTGTTGTTAAATAGGCCAAGTTGTAACTGGATAGGAAAATCCACTTACATTATGCAACAGACTTTTATTAACTTGGGTAGAATATCAATTCAGTGTAAAGGTCTGTAAAATGTTCCAAGCCTTTAGCAGTCCTGTACACTTAAAATTCTTAGTTGGCTCCAGAAGCCCATAAATTCAGTAAAAATCAAGAAAGTATGTGTATGCCTATCAGTTGGGTTACTGTTAGTTGATGGGTTTGTTCCCTGAATGCTGGAAATCGTGTCATGAAATTATATTTGTCTCTGTTCAGGAACTCAACTTGTGTATTACGCTTTGTTATAGAAACATTTCATTTTCTCTAAGTCATCATTACAGTTCAATGAATGTAGAATGGAAAAGTGAGGAAGTAAAAGGAAAAACATTTCCTGTCAATTCCAAGTAGTAAACTGCGACTTGGGGCCTGGTTTCAAAGCTGGAAATTCTGTTGCATGTAATGAGTTAATCAGTGGCATCAGCAATGTTATTTGCTTTTCCAAGTACATACAGTACTTAGCTAAGAAATGTTTCTTATATATTATGCACTGCAGTCTTTGTTCCAAAGACTTTTAAAACACTTAATTCCTCTGATGATTTAACAACCTATACAACAGTCTGAATGTCTAGAAAGAGAACCTATTTGTTCTCCATACACCATCTCTCTAATGAAAAAGAAACTAGTAGATGGAAATTCTGAGAACATGAGATTCTTGCCAGTGTGAGGTTGGACTCATGCTGATGGTTAACTTGTTGAACACCAGGAACATAAGAAGTGCCAAGACTATTTCCTCTCTTTTACTGCATAGTAGAACTTCATCAGAAAATTCAAGGAGCACCTTTTGAATAATTTAACTGTATTGTGATCAACAGATAATCTTATATGATCCACATGACTTTTCATCCTTGCAGGCCGAATTGCCAAACATAAGCTGAAAAAGAGAATGACCACTATGGTATTGCTGTACTACATATAAAATTTCAGTTATTTAGAAACAAGCATAAAAACTCTAGTGTCAAAATTATTTTTTTTTTGGCATTTACTGATTTGACTAATTATGGACAAGTTCAGTCTAGTGTCTTACTCTTTGTTTCAGGAGCCTGAACTGTACTTAAAAATGAACTCAATATATGTTTCCCTAAGGTATGGATATTGTCATAATTTCTCCTTACTCCATCAGTAGGAACTCAAGGTCAGTCAAGTGTTTATTGTGTGTAAGCCACATAATAAACACTCATATATATGTGAGCTACTTAATGGATGCAAATTCAAGAAGCCATATGAGTAATAGACTATAAAGCAGATAGGTCTGTACCTCTGCCTGGTCCCAAAGTGTACTGAGGTTCTTAAGCCTGCAGAAAGAGTTGTCTGTTGGCACAGCTTCATCAAAGTAACACTGACCACTCTAGTGGAATTCTAACAAATTGAAATCATCTGGATGCACTGGCAGAAGCCAAAAAATGACTTTATACAGCTTTTTCCAACAGAGCAACCAGACTGCAACACTGGACCATGTGGGTGGCATCACCCACTTGCATATATGACACTTCTGGAAGTGAAATGGCTATGAAATCACTAACTGATTTACCCTATGTATAAAACAGCTAGTTTGTCTTGGTAACTTAACAGCCTGTGACAAGCCATCTTTATGGTTAAGCTTCTCAAATTTAAGACAAGGAAAATTTGACAATTGCACAATTACTTTCCTTCATGTGCAGGGTCGAGTATTGGGGGACTTCATCTATAAAGCACTGGGATAGAAGCTGTGTATTGAGATGTTGATGATACACTTGTAATGACTAACTACTTGAACTGTGTTTTCCAGAAAAAACATTTTTACTTGTGTTCTAGGTACAAGTTATTTGAAGAATTAGGTTAATCAATTAGATAAGCTGAGTAAATTTCGTTTTGCAGCTTTTCAAGCTGTGTTAGTATCCCTGCCACAAACAGAAGAAAAAAGCCATCTATCTTATTTTTCATTAGTATAAGTACAGGTCCTTTAAATTTATAGTAAGATTACTGGAAACAGAATTTGTCCCACTAAGCAAGTTTAATGCTTAAAATCTAAAGAAATGCTTTAAAGAATATCTGAGAGTGAGCATGATTCTGTAGTTGACTGAGATATGCAAACTGATCTTGGAATTCATGAGGGAGTTGACCTTGCCTGTTCTCTGAGCTATGATGGTTTGTATAAAATGGAAACTAGATCTTGCCAAACAAAAGCCTGTGGTTTCTGAATACCTTTAATGAGAAAGACTGAAATCCTTAACTGAATTCAGTAACAAAACTCCTCAACTTCAACAGGGAATTGAGGGAGGTAGTGTATGCTTTGAAAAATATATGATGAGTAAGAGCATCAGTTCATACTGAATGCTTTTAAAGGGCAATTGTTCAAGCAGAAATAAAAAATATTTGTGGGTGTTTAAAGCAGTAGATAAAATTAAAAAGAGATTCCTTCGTGAGAAATTCTAACTAACTTTCTATTTATATTATAATAAAATGAAATTACTCCAGTGAAGTAAAGCAACTTGAAACCCACTGAGCATCCAGTAGTACATGGAATCATAGAATAGTTAGGGTTGGAAAGGACCTTAAGATCATCAAGTTTCAACCCCCCTGCCATGGGCAGGGACACCTCACACCAAACCATGCCACCCAAGGCTCTGTCCAACCTGGCCTTGAACACTGCCAGGGATGGAGCTTTCACAGCTTCCCTGGGTAGCCCATTCCAGTGCCTCACCACCCTTACAGTAAATAACTCCTTCCTTATATCCAATCTAAACTTCCCCTGTTTAAGTTTGAACCCATTACCCCTTGTGCTATCACTACAGTCCCTAATGAAGAGTCCCTCCCCAGCATCCCTATAGCCCTCCTTCAGATAGTGAAATCCTGTTTCTTGTTTCTTAGCCCATAATAATATCAATCATCAACTCTATGTGCTAGCATTTCTGATCAAATATAAATCTGGTGACCATGGATTATACGGATGTTTTCATTAATGGTTTGTTAGAACTTCTAAATTTATTTTTTTTTTGGCATTGTTTGGCCTTTAAGAATTGATGGTTTTATGCATTTTTCCTGCAGCTGCAACATCATGCTTCTATCTACTTGTATCTGCGTGAAAAATGCATAGCAAGAAACTGATGGATGCCACGTGCTTCCAGTAATGGCAAAAAAAGGAGGGAAAAATTAGGATAAAACAAACTTCTTCACCCTAATAGGAGATTTAAATCATAACTGCCTCAGAAGAGAATTGTTTCCTCCTTCAGTAGCAGTTTAAACTCTTGTTCATAGTGCAGCCAAGACAGATCCCCAGAAACACAGTGACTGAGCATTGAACAGTACATCTCTTTTATGAAAAACATTCTCTAAGAAGCTTGTATGAACAGGAAGCACACATGTTCAACTAAACAATTTTTTGGTACTCTCTGTATTTGTTGGCTCATTTGAATTTTTGTGTGTAACTCTGACTTCTACACTCATTGCACTGTAGGCAGGTTTTGATCTTCCCCCTTTCCCCCCCAGTCATATATGGTGCATGAATTTCCAGAATGAACATATACAAATGTTATTATTTCAGTGGTTGCCATTAAAACATTAATGCATGATAGCTGCTCTTGTAATATAACTTTGTTAAAAGATAAATTTTAAGTTAATCTACATTAATAGGTATGATAAATCTTATTAGTATGACCATGATAAAGTTATCTGTTACATTATCAGGGCTGAGTTTACAACTAGATTTAACATTGTGGCCCTTTATACACTTAAAGCGAGAATTAAAATTCCTAAATACATCCCCTCCCAGTGTTTGCCAGATGTCAACAACAGCAGCAGACGAGGACTCAGGAAACCTAGAACCTATTCCAAGCAGTGCCAGCCATCTAATGTTCAGCTTGGTCTAGTTCCTTCTCTCAGTTTTGGTTTCCTTTTGCTTTGTTTGACTTGCCAGTGAAATTTCTTCAGAGTGGAGTTTCTTTCCACAATGTGTTCAGGCAGTATATATTGCAGCTCAGGGTCACAACCTTTAATCTCTGCTGTTTCAAGTCTTTGTTTTTTCAAATGATATTGTGGATGTATTTTCAGGAAGGGGAGTAGAAATGAGACTGCTGCTTCTCCATCATTGCTACTTTACAAGTCCTTCTGTGAGCTGTTAGAAAAATAGGCATAGACTGTATTTCAAGGAATTCCAAGTAACGGAGAAGCTCAATAAAGCCTTCCAGGATTAGATAGATACATACCTATTGAAAAGGGATTTGGTGGGGTGATGGCCTTCCAACTGCTGAAACCTCATTTTTAGTACTAAATTGCTTTTTTTTCTTTTTAATTTCCATATGACAGGCAGTCGCTTAATTTTCAGGGTGCTGCTCTGCTCACACAGAAGTAGCCCATCACTTTGTTTCTGATCAGTAGTATATGATGACTTTGTCTTCCCATGGATCAACCAGTTGTAAATATTTGGTATCTGAGGTACACAGATATATCCCATAGAATTTATTATGTATTTTAATATTTACACTTCCTGCCTTGTATTCCAGGTTTGGCAGTTCAAGGTTTTAAGTAGATTTAGTAAAGATTGCAAAGATAAAAGGATGTTTTCTTGGTTATGGCACAGAATTGTTGTCTTTTACCATAGTGTTTTCATCAAATCGCCATCAGGCTATGCCTTTAAGGAGTAATTATTCATTCATCTCTCTTCTGTTTTGAGAATGGGGGAAGGGAGATGTCTAACTTGAGACATGGTGCTTTCATCTGCTGAAATATGCATAGTTGCAAGTGACTGAGTGATATATAGTGCTAAATAGTAATCCAAATCTGGTACTTTGAACTTCGTATTTAGAACTGAAGTAGGGTAGATACCTTTAATCTCTGTGTTTGTGGAGATGGAGATCAACTGTATTTGAGATAATCTGGACTATTTAGTTTTAAAGATTATTGTTTCTGGTACTATTTATATGTTCTATTTGCCAGGAGAATGTACATAGTAGAATAGAATGTCAAAACCTGAAGTGGCAATTACGAGTAATGACAGCTTTTTATTTTGTATTGTTAGTACATCTGAATGCATGTCCAAATCTTTATGGATTCGGTGATGCTTTATGCATTCTTGTATCTCAAATGCACCAGTCTGTCACAAATTCACAGAAAATGTTTGAGTACCTGCTCTAAATATCGCTTGGGCTGCAAGTTTGTGATCCACTGTCATACACTGTTGTGAGACTCATCATATTTAGTGCAAGAAGAGATTAAACATCCTGCACCTCATAGGCAGCAAAGACTACAGAAGGGGTGGCCTAACTGAGGTGGCTGGTTAGTGGGAAGTGTTCCTGTCATGTAGACCTACAGGTGACATGATGGACTTTCCGTCTGTCCTCCCTGTTTCCAGGGCAGTGGTCATAGATTCATTCCAGGAGTGGCCAGGAGAGAAAAGTCCCATTCTGCTGACTCGACCATCCTCAATTTGTTCAAACAAGATGTTTGCTGATATTAAGATAAACCAGATATTTAATGCTAAAATACTGTACAAGATTAATATAAATTGGTTGTATATTAAATAAATGTAAATTAGTTAATTTGCCAAAGTTCTGAAAGAGCTTTCTGCAAAGAGGAAGCAAAGGTGTTTTAAAATTATGGAAGAGATTTAGAGAGAGCGACTGTTCATCAACAGCATTTTGCTTTTGTGCATTTGAAAACCACAGTTTATAATAATCCTTTGGCTTGTTTGGCATTGTTTTATAATAATCCTTTGGCTTGTTTGGCATTGTTTTATGTAAGTAGCTTATTGAAACTTTTTTTGTATATACATGTCTCTGGAAAATTTGAAGAATGTGACTGATGCATTGGCTGTTACTATAATTCAGCGTGACTAGTCATTTTGTGTACATGTACCTTTTGACATCCTGCATAAAGAAATCAGAAACAAATACTTTACACAAGCTGGTATCTTGCGCCTTCCTCATTTTCTGACCATGTTAAAGAAATTTTATAGGTAGGAATAAATATTGGAAATTGAATTTAAAATAATTCTTCACTTGATCAACCTGAAAGACCGAACAATTTTGTTGTGTTGTTACTTGAGGAAGCTTTTCCTTTGCTCACACACACCAAAACACACATTTTCCATAATGCTTATGAGAACACTACAAATACATGCTCTAGCACTGATCCATATTTCAATGTTAATGGATTCATATCAGTTAATTGTAACTAATGTCAGTAGAGCTATATCCAACTGATTTGCACTGACAGAACGGAACCTGCTCTCTACAGCAGTGTAGAAATACGCAATACTGATGAAAAACAATACTGCTCTGCTCCACCTAATAAACTGATATTAAGAGTTCAAAATTACTGCCCTAGTCCCGTAAGCTCTTCTCTTTCTTGTCTGTCACATCAGTCCATACAGCAGCTCTCCAAAATGAGAACTGAGACCTAAGTGTCATGTGTGTTCTTGATGTGTCCAGCACAGCTGCTGCTTTCATGAATAGGTCAATGCCTCTTTAGATTCTTTCAGCACAGTGCCCCAAGGATGCAAATTTATATTAGCTGCAGGCAGTTTTCTTAAGCACTTTGATTAAAATATGACTAAAGAGGTATTCTATCAATTCTGCTTTTGTTTCTATTTAACCAGAAATTAAAGAAAAGGAGAAAAAAAAAAAATAAATTGCTGAATTGCATGACCTCATGGACCGTCATTCACCTTCCTCATTGAAATGTGGTTAAAATCATCTTTTATTTAACCATTTCCAAACCTTCATACAGCAACATGTTTGGTTTTTTCAGAAATGTCAACTTAAAAGACAAGATTTTTCGTTTGGCTGAATTTATCAAATACTTACATACACAAAACATTCATCATTAATTAATATGAGCACTATACTTAATCTACAACAATTATAGCATTTAGAGATTTTGGAGGAGCTACTATTGCTGCCTTAGCCCTTTTAAAAAATATACTCTCCAAAGGACAAAATATGATCTATTGATATGTATGTATTATTACTTTTTGTAACTCTAAGACTGCTGATGTCTGGGAATATGGAAGCATTTATAGGTTATAGACGGTCTGTTAGTTGACTTGCAGTTCCAAATGCAGTATTTTCTAAAACCTAAAAAGCAGTATTAATTCCTCTCTGTCTATAATAGTATAATATATTTCCTTCTAGGGTTTTCACATTTCCTGTTATCCTGCAATAGCAACACTTGAACTTTTTAGGTTATTTAGAATAATTTGCAACACAGGGATAAAAATTTCTAGTTGACTGCTAATTGTACACATTAATAAAAATAATTCATCTTACAGCACTCTAGCCTTTAAGCAGCTTTCTTACTTTTTTAGAATCCAGTAGTTCTGAGGTAATGCATTCTCAGCAGAAAGAATTTACCTTCTTCTTGTGTTGCAGTTGAAGGATAGAATCTTTCTGTGCTAAGGCTGGTAAAAGGAAAAATTGAGATAATTCAATAATGTATACATTCCTCCCAAACTAAAATGAGGTATTTTTAATTTATTTCCTATTCTACACTTTATTCAGCCTTATTCAAAAGTATCTTGTGTCCTAGCCATTTAATGGGGTTGATATAAAAGATTTGTAATGCAGGTCTGGAACTGCAGGGAAATGATTGACTCCTTTTAAATGTATTAAGTGTAGTCAGTTTGCTTTTTATAAATGAAATAAAAGAACTACTTAAAAAATTTTCATTTCTTCTCCATGATCAGTCTATTGTCACATGCATTTGGCATTCATTATATGTTAGCCCCAGGCGCCTCCAGTCTTGTACTCAGGCCAGCAGTAATTTGGTTTATAGAGATCATATGGCAGGGAAACAGACCTTGAAAGACAGAACTCTAAGAAGCATATTTGATGAATTTCCTATGATTTGAGTCTGGGTTTATTCTTTCCTGTTGTGGAGCAGACACCCTACAGCACACGCGCTGAGGCCCAATGCGCCTGAGCAAGGGGCCAATTAAATAACAATATGCACACTGTTTTTTCGCACATCTTGGGTTGCACTTCCTATCAGAGAAAGGGATGGGATGATGGGAGGGGGAGGAGAGGAAGAAAAAGGGGGACCTTGTAAAGAATCCAAATATGGGCAGGAAACCACACAGAGTGAAGGTTGCCTTTGTCATTAACAATTAATGTAACCACAAATGCTCAAAAAATATGCTGTGGCTGCGAGCGGCAGTGGCATAGCCGGCGCAGCATGTCTTCCCAGCAAGGCTGGCATGCTGGTGCAGCCAGCTCCAAGGTCTCTACTCCCCTTGCAAATGAGCCAGAAACTCTTTATCCCTTATACCCAGATGGGTCGCAGTCCTTATTTGAGTGTGCCTAACAGGTTGTACAAGTGGCAAGAATGTATCTCTGCAATTTCCCTAGTAAAATGGTTTTTTTTATCTATTAGATCTTACCCTCTCAATGTCCATTGTGGCTTTATAGGCTATAGTGTGGCCTTGTACTCTTGGATGACATGGGAGATGTTTTCATATAAGTCACTGAATGATAAATTAGCCCTGAGTTAAGTGGGACTAAACTGGGGAATCTGGATTTTGATGCCCTTTCTTATATTCAGCAGCGCCCTGGTCATTGGCATTGATGGGTTACTTTAATTACAAAGTTACTAACCGCTATGAATGAAAAGATACAGAACTAAAGCGGCAGTTATACTTCCTGCTCAATGATCCCTGGGGACAACCTTTACACCCAAGCAACAGCGCAGGCACATGCACATTTACATGCACATAGGGAAGATTTCACTCTGGGTTTTGTTTAATAATACCCAGAGGTTGTCCAGGTCCCCTTTGGGGTTTTTTGTAGACTTTTTTTTTTTTTTCTGGTGTGTGTGGTTTTTTTTGTTTGGGTTGGTTTTTTTTTTTTTGTGTGTGTGTGTTTGTTTTGTTTCGTTTTGTTTTGTTTTTTGTTTGTTTGAGGGGTTTTTGTGGGTTTTGGTTTGGGTTTTTTTATTATTGATTTTAATTCTTCTTCCCCTCTTCACGTCTTTCCTCTGGCTTTCCCTTCTCTTCCCCCCAGCCTCCACCTTTTTGTAGTAGTTTACAAATGCCACTTTTCATTAATGTGACCAGAATGTCATCAAGTAGTTTAATGCTCTTTAATGTCCTTGTATCGTTTACATTTTTTGAACAGTGTGGAAATGAATCCCATCTGTGGGTTTGCTAACATCAAAAAAGTTTGACAGACTATTTAGACGTGCTACTTCACATTGCATTAGCGTGTACAATGTCAGAGAACCAGGAGCCAGAGTGAGGCCATACCATGCCACCTCACTCCTGACCCCTCCTATAACTGCTCTGAAAGTGATAGATCACTTACCTCAGAAAATCAAAGTCAGTTGTGAAGTATCTTGGCCTGGATAGGAGCCCAGAGGCCCCAGGAAAAGTGTGAAGCCTAAATAAAAACAGGTTAAATCATTCTGTAAAGAAAAGAAAACAAAATCAAACCCATCCTCTCTCCCTTAATAGTGCCAAGAGGTCCTTATAATATCAATTGGGTAAGTGGACATGCTCTAATGTTGTCTGATGGTTCCTTTTTATTTGTAATGGAATTTTTTGTTTTTCTTACAGATTGCTAAATGCTTCCAAAGTAATTCCATGTTTTTCTGCAGGGTTTTTTGTAATAATTTTTTTTTGCATAGTGGACAACTAAAAGATGTTGTGATGCATGTCATCTTATTAAGTAGTGTCCCCACCCTTGGGAGGGCTTTATTGTGCTCTTTTTTTAACACTCAGACTTTTTCAGGTGGTATTATATAGTGTGTATGTACCTGCCTCTGCAATACCCTATGCAAGTTAATACATACGAGGAAAGTAAAATGTAGTATTTTTTCAACTCATGCTTCTGTTAATGTCTCAGAAACAAGGCTCATGGCTTTAACTTACTTTTTAGTATGTGAAGGCTGTATTTTAAATTTCTCTGGCTTTGTGCCATAAGAATGACATGCCCCCCTTTTAAGGCATTTACTGTAAAAAGAGATGTGGCTTTTTATTTCAGGAAAACAAAAGCTTCTGTTCTTCCTGAGACACAGGGAACAGCAGAGAGTGCATTTTAACTGTTAATGATTATGGATAAATGAATAATAATTTCCACCTCTGAGTGCACTAGGGTTTACTTGCCAGTTTTTAAATCCTCCCCCATAGTGCATTT
The DNA here is from genome assembly GCA_009867235.2 of Psittacus erithacus. NCBI lineage: Eukaryota > Metazoa > Chordata > Aves > Psittaciformes > Psittacidae > Psittacus > Psittacus erithacus. The sequence continues at coordinate 13,798 of WYDI02011340.1, forward strand.
GCATACATAAATATAATTTAATTTTAAGTAGGAATGTAAATATATAACCTTGTATAGTGGCACCAAGTTTTCAAAGCCAAGGTAGTCTTTTATAAGTGTGAAATAAAAATGCCTTTAAGACAATTGCTCTAAGTGCACAAGTCCTTTAGTCTTTAAGAATCGGGCTAGTGTGAGGTAGCAAACAATTCTGTTGCTAGTTGTGTCACACTGAAAAAGTAAAACGCTATGTACGGAAGCAGTAAATAATGCATGTTATTTTACTTTTAAATTTATAGGATTGTGATAATTTCACTAAAGGAAGGATGAAATTGGCACCATTTCATGCCCTGATCTAAGCAGTATTTACATAGAGTCAGGATCCAAACATGAAGGAGGAGACAGTCAAGGTTACATTTTAATTCATTTAGCGAACTCATACATTTGAGATGCAATTCTAATTGTTTGATCTTGTGTTTTTTATGCTAAATGTGGATAAGCAGGATGGGCTTTCTTGCATTTTTCAAATGAGCTACAGGAAAAGCAGCACATGGATTTTCCTTAAAGCATTTCATAGGAGACAAGGAAAGAAACCCAAAAGTTTATTTTAGAAGCATTTTCCAAATAGTAAAATCCAGTCTTTTCACTCATAATGGCTTCTGTTCTCTTGCTGTTTTGAAATCTGAAACATGGCTTTAAGTCTTTTCAATGCAGGAAGAAAAAACCATGCAGTCAATGCTGTACTTCCTTGAGAGAGCTGTGAGGCTTAAACGTAGTAGGCAAATTATGGGTGTGCTATTAGAATGAAGATTTCTGTTCATTATATACACGCAAAACTTATGTGTATAAAGAGCAGATAGATTCCTCTGGAAAACTAACCCAGCCATGAAGAAACCTCAAAAATTACCATTGGGCCAAAAACTTAAGCTAAGCTTTATTGTAAGAGCTTAATTCCAGAGAAGTTGTTCTCAATCACAGTTAGAATCAATGAAGTGCTTATGCCTTTCCAAACATGCTTTGGGGATTTTGGGATAATATAGGTGGGTACTTGCAACTATAAGGCCTGAAACAACATGCTGCTCAATTCAGGCTATTTCTGATATTATACTGAGCCTTGCTTACCATACCTCACTTTCTGTTGTTAATTACACACACCACAGCTGGTGGATATGAAATTATATCCTCTTGAATACCACAGGGTAGGGGTGTGTGTGCAATCATTAATTCTCATTAAAAGTAAGATCAGAAAGGGACCTTGAATATATCCTTTGCTATGGGCTAGATGACAGATTCAGCCTCAAGGTTGGATTGATTTACCTAAACTGCTTGCTTCAAAAGCCAGCAGGATCTGGGATTCGACAGTGTTCTTAGTTGTTCAGCTACCAGGCTACCATCACTACTGGAAGATTGTAATCTCTAATGCCAACTTTGAATGTGTTTTCCAGATCATTCTTATTCTTCAGTGGGCCAAATGGAGGCTGCTTTCTATTCAAATGTGATGCCCCAGCACACACACTGTATTCCAGTTATGACCATACTGCAAAGCAGTGGGTAAAAATTTTCATGTGTCTTTCTTATGATACTCCTGTTCATGCTTATCCCAGTGAACTGGGTTTTCTGGGGGAAATTTTTTTTTCCCACCCCAGCTGTGATGGTACTGCTGACTAGTGTTCTCTTGTGACCCATGATACCCACTCCTTTGAATCATTTTTGGCAAAATTGCACCTCTTAGCTTTCTCTGTCTGGAATTCAGAACATTGAGCATTCCCAACTGATGAACCCATCTGTTTTTAGGTCATTTGATATCAGATCCATTTTGAACTGTAGCTCTTATGCCTACAGTCTCTCCTCCTACTTAGGTGGCAGCTGCAAATTTAGTGTGTGCTAATTCATTATTAAGGTCATCATCTTTGCATGGCATACAAAACTGCTTAGATTTTACTTCTGTCTGATTTCCTAGAGAGCACCATCTAGTACAGCTCAGCACTTTCTAAGCTTGTACTGTGTTTAAGTCTTAAGTTACCAGAGATGATGTGTAAGTTTTCAGACTACGGTGACAGTGGAAAAGAGAACTGAGATGACCTCAAGCAGATGAATATGAAAATTTTCTGTTTATAAATTTAAAATGAAATAGGAATAAACTGGTCATAGAAGGCTATGCAGATGAAGACAATCCATTTACAAGGAAGGTATTATGCAACAAACCCAGGAGATAAGGCATTTGTCTACATTTTTCTTTGGAAGTATATAACTGAACTGTAATTGCCAACAATTGCTAGCTATCCAGACTACATGTCTATAAAGAAAACAAAAGAGAAAAAGCTTCTACCAAAGTTGGAAATAATTGCTTTTACTGTTGTACAAAATTCTGATGGAAATGAAGTAAAATGGTAATGTTTGTAGCATGCTTAAACAGATAACTTGATTTGCTGTGATGAATGAGCTTGCTGAAAATTGAATGCTGTTAGAAAAAAAAAATTACAAATGAAAACATTATTTTCATTTAGAAATTCTTATTAGAAGTATTCAGTAAGATTTTTTTTATTGAAAGACATTCAGTTTTGAAGGGAACATTTGTTTTATCTGGGCTTCTCATTAGATGCCATAAAGTGCTTGATTTTAAGCTCAGCTCTATTCTATCAAAAGTGAAAATGTGAAGACAGCATGTATTTTTCCCACAGGCTACTTACAGTAGTTTGGTCTGTGGCACAAACTAGAGCTGCTTCAGAATAGTTTGTACAGGCAAATTCATCTGTACTGGATTAAGGGACTGTTATGCAAGAAAGCTCTTGAAGTTCAGCAGTACTTTGCTTCTGTCTCTGATACATGGCAAATTTTGAGAGTTCTGTGGAAGATGAAGAGGGATAAGAAAGTAGTTTTAAAACCAGTTTAGTATCTATTTGCAATATTGGAGATAGTATGGGGAAGTGGCAAGAAAATGAGCATAGTGTTCTCTCTGTAGTCTTTGTTGCTGAGAATACACACTACTTTTTATATCAACCGACAACTGATCACCTACAAACTGGTTTTGTAGGTGGCACCTACAACTGCAGGGTACAATTATATACCTACAGTGAGTATTTTAAGTTAATATTTTCATTGAACATACAATGAAATACTCTCATCCAAAAATTTTTCTGATTTGTTTTGGGAAATCTGTAACAGGTATCTTATTACAGAAAACTGTTAAGGAAAACTAATACTGTTTCATAGTTTTCACTGCATAATAGTGAATGTTTTTTGATAGGTCTGCAGCTTTCATCTCCATTTCTCACTTCCTTGACTGCTAATGTTCTGGGTTTTTTTGGTTTTTCTTTTTTTTGTTTTTTTCCTGTGTGCCACAACACCTGAGCTTATGATTCATTTCATTTTCATACAGTTAGCAAAATACTGTGCTAGGTGTGAATGCCCATTAAATTATGTAACAACAAGGTTATATAAATGAACAGTGACCCTAGAACAATCAGGATTTGTTATGTGAATAAAGAGGTCAGCAACTGCCAGTCTGACCCTAATTTTTGGACTAATATTGCTGAATGAAAAGCCTTGGTTATAGAACTAGTTAGGATGCTGATGTGGCTGTAGCTATAACAAGGACAAGGCAGGGAGAGCTCGGAGAGTATGCGAAGCAAATGCAAATGTACAGCTCTGTTAGCTGCTGTTCCTGCCACTTCAGCATTAAAAAAAAAAAAATAATTAAGAAAACCTACAACTACTTTCCAAGGTTGTACATAATGTTACGATGCTGCTTATATTTTGCCAGGTTTTTTTTAAAAAAAAATCACTTAAACTATCATGTGTCCCTATAAAGATCTTTGCTTGACAGAGATAATACCAGGTCAAACTTGCATGTTATTTGCAGTGCACTTCAAATTGCTGGACAATAAAATACAAATTAAACAACTGCTGAAACAAGAGACATCTGGCAATATAAAAGGAGCAGTAAAGGACAGGGAAAGAGGAACATGTAAAGTATCAAAAAAACCTGTGTGATGGCTGCAGTGAAGAATGCCTCCTATCCCAATGAACCTGCACTGATTTAGCCTGGACCTCTGGTTTGCATCATACCAAGTACAGCTTTTGCCCTTTGGTGGGCTTAAAACAGTCCACTGTATCTGTGGGACATTTAACAGAGTAACTTAGTTAAGATAGTTATCTCTCATGCTTAAGAGGTGACTTTCTTTTCACTCCAGTAATATTCTGAGGGAGCACTACATTAAAACAGTATAAAAGAAGCAATCTTGAAGGAAGAATCCTTCTTCTTTACTAAGACAATAAAGCTCATAGTAAATCCATTTTTGTAAAATACTTTGCATATTTGGGACAACAGATAATCTTTTTTGTGATGGCATAAGAAATGTATTAACTTGTGTCCTGGGTTCAACAGTAGCAGTCATTTTTCTCCTTCTTAATAGCTAGTGCAGTGCTGTGTTTTTGACTTTCTGTCTGGGAAAGGCGCTGATAACACCGATGTTTTTAATTACTGCTCAGTAATGTTTACTCTGACCAAGGACTTTCTGTCATGCTCTGACAGGGAGGAGGGAAGCTGGGAGGAAGCAGGGACAGGACACCTGACCCAAACTAGCCATACCACAGCACATCATGCCCACTATATAAACTGAGGGCAGTTACCCGGAAGGGTTATATCACTGCTCGGTCGGGCTGGGTATCAGTCAACGGGTGGTGAGCAGTTGTATTCTCTTCCCTTGTTATTTCCCTTATCATTATTATTATTGGTGGTAGTAGCAGTGGTTTGTGTTATACCTT
>WYDI02011340.1:47552-72782 GCA_009867235.2 Psittacus erithacus
ATGAGGCTCAGAAAGTTCTTGATAAGTGTAAACATTCTAAGCAGTAGCTACAAACATCGGTATCATCAGTACTGTTCCCAGACCGAAAGTCATAAACACAACACTGCACCAGTCACTACGAAGGATAAAAATGACTGCTACTGCTGAACCCAGGACACACCCTCACCAAAAAACAATCCTTTCCTGATGCTTTGTTAATCAGATATGCAAGGAATAGGCTTGCAGCTTATACAGTCTGGGTTTTTTTTGTTTGTTTTTTTGTGTTTTTTTTTTTCCTTGAAGAAGGCAGCTCCACTGGAGACAGAAATCAGAAAACAGCTGGCATAGAGGAGGAACTAAAAATACAGCCAGGCATTCATTCTAGGAGGTGATAGCCTGCTGGGTCCTATGAGGTTATCATCTGAACAAGTTAGTGGAATCACACCCTGCATGAATAACAGACAAGGACATGCTTATGAATACTTACTCATATGCAAAGGGAAAACCTTTTTTTTCTTGTTTGTTATTGTTTGCAAACACTGAAACACTTGCACAGACTTCTGAGGCTAGTAATAAAAATAAGAAGAAATCTAGAGATTTTGGGGTTTAATTTTGTTTTTTTCTTGTGTGGCTATTTACTTTTAGTATTTGCTAACCTGATATTAATGAAGATAAGCTGCAAAGTGGATCTGTCACCATGAATGAAACTAGGAAAGCTACGCCTTAAAAGCGAATTTCTTCATGCTTTTTCATAAACTAGACTGGTCATTGTTGTATGTATGTTAGCTGTTTCATCTATTTATTCCTGGTGTGGATGTCTTAAATAAGGATCTGCAGTCTAATAATAATTTTGACTCTGTTCATAGGTAATTCATGATACAAAAAAGCTGGGTAGCAACCATCAAGACCTGTTTGTAATGAATTCTTCATACAGCTGTACATGCTATTACTTGTCTTTGTGTTGATTAGGAGACATCTCCAGGAACTCACCAACAAAGTTTTAAGGTGACAAGCAGGTATTCTTTATTGTGGTGCCAGGAGACACAGGGAATCACTCCTCCAAGTGTGTCTCACCCAAGCATCAATCAGGCTATGATTATATTGTCCTTAAACATACATATTCATTAGATTATGTATGTTACATCATACTTTTAGAGAATGCCTCCTGTGTGCACACAGAAATATGGTAGTGGGCTTTTGGGCCCCTGGTGGTTATTTCTTCATCATATTTGTTTTAGGATCGTTGTCATATCAGTCATATCAGTAACCACCAAGCGGTTCTGCAAAGCTTATTTTAGTAATTTCCTTTTCTCTATAGTTGCTAAAAAGCCTAACGTCCTTGAGGCTACTCATTTACAACCCTGTTCTTCAATCAACCCCATTCTTCAGTGTAGAAGACTAAGTGCATCCTAATCCTCTGCAAACACATATTTGCTCCCAAACAGAGGTGGGTAGGTGCACATGGCAAAAAGGACCTGTGATTTCCAGTGGTCATGACAAGTGGTGGTACTCAGAAATAAATACTACCTCACTTTTATTGGTGTGGGATATGTTCAGTAATGAGGACCTATGAGAGGAGCTACTGAATGCAGTGTAAGATGTTATAACTGACTATAGAAGAGCACAAAATCTTGTTGTCATTCTGAGGGAAATTTAATAGTACTGGTTACCACATTTCTTTGTTTCTTTGTTCTCTTTCCTCTCCCCCACAGCAGAAAGCCAACCATAGCCATCAGGCACATTTTTCAGTAAAAATATTGAGGAAATCAGTAGTTTCCCCCTGCAAATTTCAGTGTTGGTCAGATAGCACTGTATGACAAAACTGTTCCAGACAGGTTCAGTGTTAAACCTTAAATCCCCATGCATGCTGTAGGACCACCTAGTTCAGTATGATGATTTCTGTCAATAATGCTATATATAAGCATAAATCATAGCAACTGACTTGTGGCATCTTCCCCATGTGGCCTGGCCTGGCTTCTCTATTACAGCAGGAACAGGCATTAATATCTCTGTCAGCTAGCTGCGAGACAAGAGCCCTATTTTCACTGTGATAGATATGTCACCTCACTATCCAGCAGGATTTGTGGGTGCTCAGTAATGCTAAAGCTATAGGCCAATGAATGTTTAACGTGCTATTAAATTCATGGTTACATACTTACACCTTTTTCAGCAATACAGCAGGGCAAATTTTATTCTCAATTACTGTATAACAGCAAAATTTGTAGTCATGCTGTATGTCATTTTGGCAAAATGATAGTAGTAGTGTATGGATGTTTAAACTTTATTTTTTGCAGCCTTGATTTATTTATGCAAGTGAGATATCTTTCATGAATTTTAATCTAAACACTGAGTTTACAAAGTATCAATGCATCTGCAGTCACCAGTACAGTCTCTTAGCTGGAACAACGCTTTGAAAAGAGCTAATGTTGAATATTTGTAAGCTCTGTTGAGTCTGTGTCTCATCTGAGGCATTGTTGCATAAAATGCATTTCAAGTTTTGCAAAAATTTATGATTATGGTCTTCAGTTATTTTTAATGCAGACTAGGGGGACCATAGGGAATATCGTGATTTCAAAGTTTTCTGATAAGAATGTTTCCCAGCATATGTGGTGAAATACACTGCTATAAGTCTTCATTTATTTATCATGCTGCAATTCTCTAAAAAGGAAAAGACTATAGTGAAATCATTGCTCATACATAGAACTAATCACAGATGAAATGTAAATAATTTACATGTAAAATTAATTTGCCTAATGGTATAGGATTTCAGTTAGCTATAGCAGCTTTACTGGTATTCTGAAGCACTTACTATTCTAGAAAAAAAATTAAAAAAAACCGATGCAAAGCAATGCATTGAATACAGCCTGAGCTTTGCAAAGTGCTTTTCCACATTCAGGATATACTTTTAGTTTAGAAGCTCTAGTTTGGAACATATAATTGTGTTGCAGTAGGTGTGTTTGTTTGTTTATTTTTTCAAGTACCCAGCCTGACAGAGTCATAAAAGACCATGAGTGAGTTGATCATCAGATAATGAGGTCTGATCTACATTGAAACAATCAAAGGAAGTCTTTCAGCACATTTTTAGGGAGACTTAGGTGAGAATCTTAGGATCAGAGTCTCAGCTATGAGAGTGCAGCAGCCTCCATGTTGTGTATTTAGCGAAAGGCCTGGCACACTTCAGAAATAGTAATTGCTGCAGGTAATCTGTGAAAGTGTGTAAGTGTGTGCGTGGTTGTGTGGTGAGTGTACCCGTGTAGCCGAATAAAGTAGAAAAAACAGCTCATACCAAACAATGGAAATTCCTAGAGGACAGGGAAGGAACTGGAGGAGATCCATTCCCAAACTTGTGTTACTCCTCTAAGTGTGATACTTGACAGCATTGCCCGCTGGGATTTCAAGTTGGAAGTTTTGGTGTCAGTGATGAGCTCTGCAAAATGTACAACCTAATTACTTGATGAAAGAAACAGTAGGCTGCACCAGTGAGATCATCATAAGGTCAGTGATAAAAATACTATTATAAATAATATTGATACCTTAGTGATTTTCAAATTAGCCTCCCTACACCGTGACTAAACTGTGTCATCCAAGGCTCTTTCCAACCTGGCCTTGAACACTCCCAGGGTTGCAGCATTAACAGCTTCCCTGGGCAACCCATTCCAGTGTCTCACCACCCTTACAGTAAAGAACTTCCTCCTTACATCCAATCTAAACATCCCCTGTTTAAGTTTGAACTCATTACCCTTTGTCCTATCACTACAGTCCCTAATGAAGAGTCCCTCCCCAGCATCCTTCTAGCCCCCCTTCAGATACTGGAATGCTGTTATGAGGTCTCCACGCAGCCTTCTCTTCTCCAGGCTGAACAGCCCCAACTTTTTCAGCCTGTCTTCATACAGGAGGTGCTCCAGTGCCCTGATCATCCTCTTGGCCCTCCTTTGGACTTGTTCCAACAGTTCCATGTTCTTTTTATGTTCAGGACACCAGAACTGTACATAATACTCCAAGTAAGGTCTCAGGAGGGCAGAGTAGAGGGGCAGGATTGCCTCCTTCGACCTGCTGGTCATGCTCCTTTTAATACAGCCCAGGATACGGCTGCCTTTCTGGGCTGCAAGCACACACTGGCGGCTCATGTTCAGTTTCTCATCGACCAACACCCTCAAGTCCTTCTCCACAGAGCTGCTCTGAGTCTTTCTCTACCCAACCTGTAGCTGTGCCTGGGATTGCTCCGACCCAGGTGAATGACTTAAGATGATTTTTTTTTTTTTTTTGGCTGGGAGATTTTATCTGGAAATACATATCCTGTATGTCAGCAGGCTGTTGACCTGCATGAGGTTATGAAACAATTCTCTATGCAAAAGACAAAAATGGAAGGTGCCATGGGGCAATGGTACAATTGCTACTATGATGTCCCCTTCATATTATACTTATATTCTTAAAAGATAGGACTGCTCTACTTGGCTTGCTCCAAAATCAGGGATTGCTAAAGTGTGAACAAGCCTTCAGACTATTCCATCAACACATATATAGGCTCCAGACAAGTGAATGAAGGAAACAACCTATCTATCTTGTATACACTCATATTTCTATGGTTTAGTGGGAATCAACTTTATATCATCTCCTTGACTCTTGAAAGGTAAGGAAACATCAGAAACCCAGTCATAAAGATGAGAAACTAAATGTAGACAGTAGTAGGAAAAGGAAACTATCCTTGTCAAAAGGATGCTTCTTAGAGGATACTAAAAGAAAGAGGTTCCTGCACTTCTGCAGAATTAATAGCTCACCGTTAGTTCCCAAATCCTCCCATATACCCTGAGGTCATTCTGCCAGTGGCACTAGATAATGATCTGTGGTGGAACAGACAAAAATAGAAAAGTCCTGTTTGTCTGTGGTAGCTCCTCCCTGAAAAGCCCTGCTTTGGCTCCTCCCCAGAAAGTCCCGCTTTGGCTTCTCCCTGGAAGGTCCCTCTTTGGCTCATCCCCGGAGAACTCCCGACCCCTGGAGACCTTTCTAGATGTAGCTGGCCACTTCTTCTGGTGTAGGCTGGCCCCCTGCATCAGAATGTGCATTTCTGCTAGTTTATAGTAGCCGAGCCTCAGGCGATGTGAGGAGGCAGAATCTCATGCCACCCAGGTCAACTTTGCCTCCACGGGGATGCCTGCTAAGGTTGAGCCTGCCACCTTGCACTGCAGTGATGTTTCTCCGAGCTGGTTTCCCGATCATCATCATTACATGGTCTTTGGTGTTGGTAAGATAACCGAACATCAGAAATACCCTTTACTGTATCTTTTGTTCCCTCTATATTTTCCCTGTATTCATAAACCAGTTGTGATTCTTTATTGTGGTGTGTTTCTCTCAACCCAGAATCCTCGAACTCTGGAACAGTCATACCACCATAACTGCCAGCTTTATCCTATGAGCAGAGAAGAAAGAGAGCCATGAAGAAGGCAGATGCCTGAGCTATTTGCTGTATATCAGCTTAAAAATGTGCCATCTTGTCCATGCACCCAGGCACTACATCACTCACCCTCATCATGGCGATGCTCCTACGCCCAATGGCAAGGACTTGTCAGCAGGGGAAGTGAGGCTGTGGTCCAGCATGAGCTATGTGTAGGAAGATGACAGCAGTGATGCTCGCCCTGTTAGCTAGAGAGTCCTCTCCAAAAAAGTACTTTAGTTTGTTCCAGACAATCTCGAGGAGATGACCACATGGAATAAAACAAGGCCACTAGAGTCACCTGTGTCTGAAATCCTCAATGTCTTCCCATGCCAACCCTGGAAATGAAGAGAGCAATAAAGCTAAGAAAGGCTAACAAAAAATAAAAATAAAATAAATGTTCTCTCTCCTTTCTATTGATGATGGATTATATTAGAGAAGGTGAGAAAAAGATTGAATTAATTATGATGAAAACAACAATATACTGTACTTAAGTTCTGTCCTGAAGTACCTGCATGAAGCAGTGAGGAAAAATATTCTGTTTATACCATACATATTCTAAAATATCTATTTCCTGCACTGACAAGAAGTGCTTCTTTTTTTCACCAAAAGTTATGTAAAATCATGTAACCTGTTGCACCTGACTTTCTTCTGACCTTGGGCTAACTCACACACTTTCAATTTGAACAGCATTCAAATTTCATTACCTAGAATATGCACAATGTGCAAACAAACTAAGACAGAGGCTGTTCTGGTTTTAGCTCATTATAGGCTTGTGTGTGTAAAGATACACATTTTATATTATAAACATAAAGACATAAAATGGTGCAAACACCAAAGTTAGAAGGTGCAGTAAGAAACTTTCCAGTGAGGAAGCGAGAGAATCCAAGCACCCTGTTGTTAATGCAGGCTTCATTCAACAGGTCATTGCAAACCACCTAGCATGCAAACAGAAGATGGTGATTTGATATATACTCCTATTTTCCTGGCAAAATGTCAGCTTGTGATACAGCACTATAAAATGAGGAACCAAATGAAATATAATCTTGAGTGGGTTTTTTTGTTGTTGTTTAAAGGATAGTAACAACAGCTTTAGAAGAAGGGAGGCTTTTTTCCTACTGTAAAGGACAGAATTCATTTTGGGAATAGAATCACAGAATCATAGAATAGTTACAGTTGGAAAAGACCTTAAGATCATCAAGCTCCAACCCCCCTGCCATGGGCAGGGACACCTGCCACTAAACCATGTCACCCAAGGCTCTGTCCAACCTGACCTTGAACACCGCCAGGGATGGAGCATTCGCAACTTTCTTGGGCAACCCATTCCAGTGCCTTACCACCCTCACAGTGAAGAGCTTCCTCCTTATATCCATTTCACTAGGAAAACTCAGAAGTAGCATCAGCTTCTGCATAATAAAAATAAACTAGGTCCAAAAGGAAAGACTACAAACACTTCCAGTGTTAATACCTTCATTTAAATAATACTATGTGTAATAGACGCAGGCTTTATATATAAACCCTGACATTAGCTAACTTAAACAATGCAGATGTGATAATAAGAGGTGACAGAAGTGTAATTTTTTATAAAAATTATAATTGTATATAAATATGTATGTGCATGTTTATGAAAATAAATACATGTACATAGACTAGGCAGGCACACACAACCCCCAAACATGTGTATACAATATGCATACATACCTGTCAGGCAGCACACACTCATTAGCTATAACTAAGCTTAAATGTTCAGTAGACATTTTCTATGAGACATTTCATTAACTGCAAGTATATTAATTTGTAAATGTCCATAGAGCATTTTACACTAGCTGTGAGGACTCAACTAAAATTTGCAGCCAGACCTCTAAAATTTAGGATTTTCTTCATGTTACCTCCATTACTAATGTCTTTCTTTGCTCCTGGAAAACTGCCAAAGTGTTAAACCAGACTAAAGGAAGTTGCTTAGATGTGCTCTTTGGATAGGAACATACTGAGTTCCTACAGTTTGTTTCTTTAAAAACAAAAAACAAATTTAAGTTCCTACACTTTGAGAAATCTCAGCACCTTCAAGACATCACTGAAGAATAATAAAAATAAATATCAGAAAAGAATTTCTCTTTGGATGCTTGTCTTCACAGGGATTTGGTTTACTTTCATTCTATGTTTCCTGGTTGATAAGTAGGAGAAGAACACCAGCAGTCCAGAAGCAACAACAGCTGCAGCAACAAAAAGGTCATGAAAAGTAAGTGCTATGCAAATAAAGGGAATAATAAATTAAAAAATCATTTAAAGCATAAAAGAAATAAAAGAAACGACCATAAATCAACATACTTGGGAGAGAAAATTAAAATAAAGGGCAGTTTGAAACAAATCAAAATGTCATCAAAACAAAAAAATGACAAAACCATAAAGAACTAATAAAATAAACAATAACTGGAAGAAACTGCAAATAAAAATAAAATGGAACTAACAGGAGCAGCAGGTGATTGTTCTTGTTACACAAAAGACTCAGTTGAAGGAGAAGCTTTTGGATTACCCTGAAAGATGGAAATGTTGTTGGACCACTGTCTTGTGAAACCATGATGACAAGTGATCAACCCATTTCAAAGTTTTAGACCAAACATGTTTGAATTTTCTGACAGTCTGGCTGCACAGCTGATGTCTGTTTTCTCCATTTATATAGTAGGTTACAAAATTAAAAACAAATAAACACCTCCACACCCCTCCCCCAAATACCAAAGTGCTCATTTAAATGCTGCAGAACCTGACAACCAACTACATCTTTGCACGTCTCTTTTGTGAGGAGAAATCTGATTTTGAGTCACAAACTGGTGCTCAGGGCTGTTGGTGTTACCATGCTTATGCTGCGGTCAGGGAGTGAGCTCAGGCAGCTGGCTGTAGCTCAGCTGTCTCTATGTGGCTTGCGGAGGGCAGGACACAGGTTTCTATGAGGCAGCCTCCAAAATTATAACCTAAGCACTAGGAAGTGTGCAGGGAGAGAATAAAATAATTGTCTAATAAATGACTGAACAGGCAGCATTTCACTTCTAACTAAACACCTGCTCCTAAAGGATGAACTCAACAGATCTGTTTTATTAGCTATGACAAGCGAGTGACAAAGTTGTGGCCAAAATTTATGAAATAAGCTTAAATTAGTAATAGGCCAAAGGGGCTTAGTTGGGGAATACACAGATGAAGGTGTTATGATGGTGGTATGATACATTGTTTTGTAATGGCTTAAATCAAATAGTAACTTTCACAAAAACTGTGGAGTTGAGTTTAATGTACTGTCAACAGCAATGTGAGTAGCTGCATGCTGCCTTCCTGAAGTTCCCATGATGTGTCCTTCTAGTGGGCCAGCTGGTGCAGTCACCTTCCACAAGTGGTGGGCGGCAGGGCTGTGTTTTGTGGCTGGGTAAGGGACAGCAAGCTGTGCCTGCAGCTCTGGTGAGCTGCACCCTGCATCACCATTTGCTACCTACATCAAATGGCTGTGCACCAGCTGCAGCCCGGGCTATGCAGGCAGTACAGCCATGTCACACTAGCATAAAGGAACTGAGCAAAAAGAGACTAGGGACTACAGCTGCTGTAAGCTGCAGATCTGAAGCCTTACCTAATGACTGCGATAGATGGATGAATAAGGTAGCTGAACAGTTCATGTTCATCAAGCCAACTAGAAACTTAACACCCTGCTTCAGCAGTTGATTCTGCCTTTTTTTTTAAAATATGTTTGTTCTTAAATGGCCCCTAAACCCACGCTGTGCAGTAATTTATACAAATATTCACAAGCAACTCTGCACTCAGTATATATAATTTTATTGTTTTGACTTAAAAGTCACAAGACTGAAATAAAAATGCACGGGTGGCAGTTTGCCATACTGCCCCTAGAGAACAAGAGGCTGTCAGCCTGAGCTCTGTGCCAACAGGTTGCTGTGTACTAGACTAAACTGAACAGCAATAAGTCTACACAGCAGAGCTTTGCTGAAAGATGTGATCACACCTCCTAATGTGACTCCATGGCTCTGTTACTTACAGCTAAATTACATTATTATGACTTCATTGTTGAATCCCAATTCTCCTAATTATAGCCTAGAGATCTATTATTTGATTTTGTAACACCAAGTGCTTCTTTTCTAAATCATGTAATCTCTTGTAGCTTATTAATGTCAGGTTTGTGCACACGCAGGGACTTGGTTGTTTGCCAGGCAGAATCAAATTTTCAAATTTTCACTGTGTTATGTTGCAGGGGTTTGCTTGTTACAATCTAATTATATTGGCACTGAAAGCAAATTTATATTATAAAGCACTTTAACTCTTTCACAGAAACATTTGCATATCTAAGTGTCTTGCCATTGGTCTATTAGCTTTTTCATTGGGAAATTTTTATGGCATAGAAAAGAGTAATGTATAAGAGAGTTTATGGTGTAGAAAAAACTAATAATTCAGAAACCATTAACTATTTATTTTCCTTTGAAAATGTGACTGTTTTCATTTAAAGCAATGCTCATTGTAATAAATCCATGAGTTAAATGCAAGTAGATGCCACACATGAAACTACCTTTGAGCTTCATAATGACAAAAGCAGAAAAGTGGGAATTTATTGTTTTATTAAATGACATAAATTTTAAAATGCCAATTTTAATTGAGATTCTGTTTCCCCAGTATAAAAATTGTCAGTCAGATGGTTTGAGTTTTATTTATGTAAGTCCCAATAATGCTAAGTATATTTGGTTACAAGTAGGGTATTTTATCATATGAGCTTTAAAACTTTAAAATCCCAATAATATGCTTGCCATTAGCTTCTGCTGAATTCAATGGAAGTTGAAGGGACTTGAAGTGATCTTGCAGACTCAGAGATAAGCACAAGTGAAATGAAATACTACAATTCTCAATTACTATGTGCCCCTTGCTGTATGAAGGTTGGGGCCATGAGTGGTTTTAAAACCCTCTTTAAGCTACCTTGTTGCATAATGCATTCTCAGGGCTGTGAGGGCTGTGCCCTGGTCTGCCATTCCTACAACGTAAATAAAAGGCTGCTGTTTCACTTTCTTCCTCACATGGTGTAGCTAAGTGGCCTCTGAAAGGAAAAGGTCTGCATCATCCTGCTCTCCTGGTTGCTCCCAGCCAACAGGCTGCTACTTCTCTTGCATGAGGTTGGATGACCGGCTGCAGCGTAACCAGTACAACTGGCAGTGTGATGGTTTTATTTTCTTTTTTTTTTTTCATTTGCCCCGGCCCTCTCCCTGCCAGTTTCAATCAGATCACTGAGTTGGACTCACTTGCTGTGCAGGCAGGAGACTGTGCAGCTCAGTCCAGCACAACAGAAAGGGCAAACCTGCAGCCGGGGCAGATGGAGAATGGGAAGAGTAGGGCTGCTGCTCTAAGCAAGAGTTTACCACTGCACTGGATCACTTATAATATGAAACTGTACCCCAAACTGTACTGTAATAGCCTGCCTCCTCCAGCAACAATGACAGATAAAAAGCAAATAGCCATAATGTGCAGCCTTCCTTCCCTGCTTCCAATACTCAGCATTTGTTGGTCCTCCATTGCAGTTCAGATTTCCACCATACAGAACAAAGTGTTCCGTAGTGGATAATTCTGCCCAGTACATGATACCACTCTCTCTGCTGTCAGGAAAGCAAAAGAAAGGATCAGCATTCAGAGACTGAGCAATTTCAGGAAGATTTTGTCATTCAGGGTGTATTTATAACAGGCTTAGCAGAATGAGGCACAACCTTTGTTTCCGTAGCAAGACAGATGTTTACATGCTAATATGAATACAGGATCATGATGAAGAAAACATATAGACACAGTTGCTACTAGAAGTTAATGGATCACAAGATTTATGGCCAACAGAACAGTGTCTGCCCTTGTTGTCCTACCCTAAGGAGGCGTGGATGTTTAGTCCACGGAATGCAATAGACCTTTTTCCACTGACTTCAGTGGACTCTATTTCTATATGCTCCAGGCAGCTAATGAGTGTGGTAACCTACATAATATTCTTTGATGAATCTCAGTAAATACTGACTATGATACATGAAATAGGGATGATGTGTTTCTCAGAAACAGTGAATGAGCACTGCTTTGTTTCTCCTTTATAAGGAGATGCCTACCCTCAATTTTCTTCTTTCCAGACGACGTTGAGAGATACTGATCCAATATACGGGAAACTTTGCTAGAAAGTTCATCCTTCTGTCATTTGAAGAAGATCCCTATCTTCAGTTCTGTGCAATTTGTTAGAGTTCCCATTTATTTAACCAGTCCACAGTCACCAGACCAAATAGCAGTTGGCATCTGTTTATGCAGTTAGTGCTCCTTACTGAAACAAATCCAATGTCACTTCTACTCAGTGATTAATAAAGTGTAGCTTTCAATGCTTATTAAGAACACCCCATTGGTGGGCTTCCCTGATGAAGAAATGTGTAAACTCTATGGCCATATTTAATGGATTGGTTTATATGCGAATCACCTTACACTGCACTTGAGTACTTTTAATATCTGCAAGGATTATCATCTCCATTCCAAGTGGGTGTCTAGAAAGAGGTGCAGGAATAACTACTTCTCTCGAGTAAGGTGTTTTTTCTACATATTTTGATTCCGCAAAAACATCCAGGATCACTAGCAAAACTGGCTCCAGTCAAGTGAGTAATAAGAATAAAAAGAGGTTTCCATGAGAGAGTAAGACAGCAAGGGGAAAACTGTTATCAAGATGCAGTGGAACAAATGGACATTATAGGTATTAAAAAGCAAATGTTAAATTTACTTTGGTTGCAGGAATTTTAACCTTTTTAAGCTGATCCCTATAAAATCCAGGCTTCCTATTAAAGTTCATCTGAAGCTGCTAAAATAAGAATTGCAATTACAATTGCAATGTAAGAGGCATAGAGATCTTCTGAGTTTCCCACACAAGTTCATGCCCATACACAGATGCATATTACTAGGCAACATTAGCACTACGAAATTTGAAAGAGCAACTGTGTCTTTTGTAGTGAGAGATTTGACCAAGGAAAGCAATAGTCCATGGTAAAGAAGCAGTGAAAAGCAATTACACAGCAAATTTCCCTTCTGTAAGGGTGCTCAGTAAGAAATACTGACCTGTGGCCACTTAACGCAATTTTCAGCAAATCATTGACCAAATGTATGGATACATCTGAGGGTCCCTCTTGTTGTGCTGTTAGGGTAGTCAATTGTTTTATGTACCTGTCTGACATGGAAATGAGTTTTTGACCCAAAAGAAGCTCCAAAGCTCAGATCTTCCTTGTGGTAGATTCATAGACTGTGATCAAATAATGTATTGTGGTATTTCTTGATTACACAGTTATGAAGTAATCACCTGCCATGTTTGCCTATCTAGTTCATCCCCCTAATCAAGTCACACCATAATTGAAGATTTGAAAACAAAAGCAGTGAAAATGCTGGAGAAATTGCCATGACGATTTTGCTTTTCAACTTCCTATTAATCATACTAGCTGCTCACACACCAGTTTTCTTTTGCTACGAATATTAATGAACTTCACTTCTTCTCGTTTTGTTTCAGGACAGTTAACACTGTAGAGGTTTATATTTTGCCCTGCATTTATTTTTCAGTGAGCACGTACAGCGTTATACATCATTTTTTTGAAATTTCTATAGGTAGATGATACAACTTGCTGGTGAAGCTGCAGATGTTTCACAGACTTTGAAATAAGAGTAATGTCTCCAAAGCCCTAGACCTGTTGTGCCATTGTTGCCTTTCTTACCGTTTATAAGTATGCATTGGACTTTCTGTCCGTTTATAAGTATGCATTGGACTTTCTGTCCATTAGTGTTTTGTCCCAAAACCGTACTGTTTCAGCTGGATTTAATACATGTGCACTCATATATATATATTTTTTTTTTTTTCCTGGGGAATATATTTCATACATAATCAATTATTAAATAGGAGGGGGGTGAAGAAATAGAACCAAAAGGAGACACCCATACAAACCCATTTTTTGTTGGCTGCATGACTTATTAATGAACCTTACTCAGTGCTCCTATTGTGCTGAGTGCCTTATAATGAAATATACAGTTAATGGCTGCAGTGCAGTGGATTTAAGTAAAACCACAGCAGGTGTGTGCCTTAATGAGGTGTTAATGGGGAGACAGGTGCATGTAAATACGGAGCAGGAAGGCACAGAAATGGTCAGGAGAGAAGGCAGAGAAGGCAGAGAGAGCAGTGTCAGCAGTGTCACCACAAACTGCTCTAACAGCAGTTACAGAGTTAAGTGCTAATCTTGCTCTGGTCTTTGATACTAGTAGTTAGACCTGAAAGGCTTCATCTACAGTAAAACATTTTGTGTTGTTACCCCTTCAATGAAAGAGGCTGGCACTAGGAAAATTCCAAAGATAACTCTTGTTTCTTTATGTTTTTGGCAAATGAATTTTCCTAGGAAATACCGTGGAGAGTTCTCATATTAATCAGTGGTTCCTAACTTGGTGCATGTGGCTTGAGCACACAGGTATGCATAAGGGAGTCGTATCTCCACCTGCCTCATTTAGAAAGCATTTATATGAATTCTGTTGCAGGAAAACTAAATATTGATAGCCAGGGTCCCTACACTGTTGTGTGAACAAGCAATAAGAAAGGCTAAAACCAAGCAACTTCAAGTATTCAGCGCTGGGGAGATACAGAGCTTCTCAGATAAAATGCATGTCCTAAAGTAGGAGTGGATTCATATGTTCTCAAATGGTAAGAAGTAACATTTTTTGGGGGCAAAACAGCTTATGGTGTAGAAAGCAACTGTCAGGAGTGGCCATACCACAACAGTTCCAGAACTGAAGGCTGCACAGGACACTCCAGAAAAGCACTTTCCTGAACTCGGAAAGTTGAAGCCCTCCTTAGGCAAGCTGTTAGCCTTTTCTACTAAAGACAGTTTAAGTTTGTGACCTCTGATGTTCCTACCTCAGGAGATCAACTACCTTGAGTTTTGTTTTTTTATTTGGTTTTGCAAACATTACTAAAAAAAGTGTTATTGCATCACCCCAAATGTTAGCAACTATGGCTGTAAGAGGAATAATTCACACGTCCAGACTTCTGCCACAATTATCACTATTTTTCTCCTGACTTCTTATGATGGAGTCTGCTATTAAAACCTTTTTTCAACCCTGGAGATAGAGGCTTCCTTTTCAACAATAGAATAAAAAATAAAGCTCTGATTCTGGGAAATAATGGTCTGAGAAGTATGTTTACCAGATGCGGTGAAATGCCATCTTGTTGCCTATTCTACTATGTGGTTCACATTAGTGATGTTTTGGGCAAATCAAAGGCAATTCCTTTGGAAGAATCATGATGAACAAAATCCTTAGCAAAAAATGTTATTAGCACTTTTCTTACTACTCCTTACATTTCTGACAGTTCCATCTCTCATCTAGTTGTGAAACAGAAGTATATGATAAGTCGGCTTCAAATGTCATCCTCAGGGTATTTCTTCAGGCACCTGACATGAGTGCCATTAGCTCTGATTACTCAATTACCTGCTGGCATTCTGAAGGTGCCTAAAGAAATAACATGAATATATTGCTGGAACCTGCATTAAATGGGAATGGGTAGTAAAAAAAACCTGGATTTTTTGACCTCTTTTTGGACAATATTAAAAAAAAATAGCTAACTAGGATCTCTTATATTAGAACAGCTGCATGCTTTTTAAAAAGCTCTTAAGTTATTTACTTTTTAATATATCTTTATAACTTTTTGTGGTTGAAAATTAAAAGAGTTTATTTCCATTAAATTACACTGCAAAAAATTAAACTGGAGAAACAAAGTCTAATGACACCACTTGAGTCTCATGGAGAAAAAAAAATGCTAACCTCTGAAGATTGCTTGTTAATCTTTAAGGTACTTTTTTGAATTGTTCATTTTTTTCAGTTTGTAAGGCAAGCTGACAGGCACTTTGGACAACTTATCATGACACTGTGTGCCATAAATATGATGCAGTGCTTCATAAATGTGACAAAGTGCTTCCAAAACAACTGTTGGCTTTTAAAGGCATCCTACTTCTCTAAAAGTAGAATATTTACTGTAAGTGCAGTTTGTTGAGAATTTCAGCTAATTTGCTACCTACACAGCTTTAATATGTTTGTGAATTCAGAAGATGTTCATAATTGTAAGTGTCTATGAGATTACTATATTGTAAACCAGGCTTGACAGCACAATAGAATCCAATAGAGGAAAGCATCAGTTGTGTAAGGAATGCTTGTACAGGAAAGACAGCCTGAATGCAAATAAGATAATAAAATAATTGATAAAGAAACTGAAACATGAAAACTGCATGTGTATTTCTGTACTACATCCTCTCCACATCACCATCTCAGGAGCCAAACATAAAAATGGTATTGTTATAATAAGAGTGGTTCTAATGAAAACTGAAATGTACAGGAGTTAAGATAAAATAAAGCTGTTTCTTACCAGATTGATACATTAAGTAATCTCTAAAAGATGACACATATTTAAATCATTCTATCTACTTAAACCTCTTTCCTACTATAAGTTGCTGGTGTTACATAAAGATATCCTTGTTCTATTCTGTCAGAAGAAAATACACTTCCAGCTTGATGGTCATCTGTAATTTCAGAGTGTTTCTCAGTAGACTGAAAAAGTAACAGCTACATCCAGCCTTACAGTAGAAGAGTTCAAGTGATCTTCACAGAACTTAAATCCAATCAACATAATGGCCTCAGGAGAAACTTCCCACTGTACTTGTCTGTTATTGTCATGATATACCATGTGACCCACAGGTAACACTATTATATGAAACATTTTAATGTGAGAACAACCTAGAGCAAAATGAAACTATACTTGATGTTAGAAACTTCACCACTATAGCTGGAAACAAAAGAAAAGAAAGATACTTCTATTTCAGTGTATCCGGAAGCTGTAATGTGTGCTTTCCAGGTTTGTCCTAGTAAAACCCTTGGTAGCTGGAAAGGGCGGTTACACTGCATTTTACACTGCATTATATTATATATCTTCAGCTGTCATCACAGGAAGAATTCAGGAATGGCAATACCTACCCCTTGAAGCACTATTGAAGGTTGCTTTATGAATCTTTTTAATAGAGCTTGCTTCAGAAGTTGCCATTCCCCTCTCCACTCATGCTTCCTCATCACATTACCATGGTCCTGTGTCTGAGTTTCTATGCACTGTTGAACCTGAATGTATTAAATTTGTCTGTGCTTATAAAATCTTTGTTCTTTCCAGTGATTTCCAGAAGTGACCATCAGAATAAACAGGGAAATATACAAATACCTTGAGGTATAAATTATATTGATGCCAGGGCTTTACTTTCAACAACAGCACTGTTTCACAAACTGCCTGCTATGACAATTCAGGGAATTCATCCAAAGACATTAACCTATTATCTAGTTAGGAAATTTTTAAACAAGGCTTGAAATAAGGCGGTGGTAAAAGTCTATCTATCACTAGAAATACCATGACTCCTAGAGGAAATGTGAATCACAGAAGAGTCAAAAAGGAGTATCATGACGCCCTGACAAATATCTTACAAAAGCCAAAAGTAGCAGGGAATAAACTGAAACCTTATAGCATTATGAAATGGATACTAAACTAGTGTGTCAGAGATAAACACATCACAGAGTGACAATACAGATGTCAAATGGTACAGTTTCAGGTGGGAAAAGCAGGAAAAAAATTTAAAAGCATTTCAGTATATGCCAAGAATTAGTACACTTTTCCTGTAGTCCTGAAATGAAAGATACAGAAAAAACAGGAAAAGGACAAGCACAATTTCATGATGAGCATGAACTACTTAATATGAAGAAGGAGATCAATATCACTTACTTGATGGGGAAAGCAAAAGGGGATAGAGATGAGTTTTAATTACCCAAGAATCTGTGGCAAAAATGCAAGTCAGAAGCAGGTCATTTTGGCATACACTACAGACATGCTGTAGAAGGTGAAAAAAGGTTCCGGTGACAAAAGGTTCCAGAGAAAAAACAGTTTTGACTTGATTCCAATTAGTAAGGAGTAACTGGTCAAAAATCTGAAGGTGGATCTGTTAGTAAACCAAAAGACTTCATTCTATGTAAGAAAAAAAGGTGATGAGACTGGCTTTCAGTAAGGCGCTGTCTCAAGAAGTCAAGAAAACATAATGTGCCTACACATAGATCATTGTTCAATTCTAGAAGCTGCACCTTCAGTTTAGTGAATACATTGCAATTTTTCCTTGGTACATTCACAGATGTAATTGTCTAGATTGGTGCATTATTATTTGCAAGAATGGTGACCAGCAGAATTTAAGAAGTTTGAGATGTATCCCCTATCAAATGCAGGATTGAGGCTTCAGTTTGAAGACCTTGCTCCTGAGGGTAGATCTAGGAGTCTGGGATTACAGCAGAAGATGCACGTTTCTTAATCAGGGGCTCTGGATCAAGCTGGCACAACATGATTAATTTTGAGTCTCAGAATGTTTTTATTTTTACATATTTATTTTTCCCTGCCACAAGATACAAACTAGTATGTTTGGTTAGAAAAACATGTTTAATTGTACTCTGCATAAACTCCCATTTGGAAAGAAAATGTTTTTCGAATAAAGTTCTTTAAATGTTTTGTGCAACATCTGGACTTTTTTTTATATAAATGATCTGAAAGGAATTTAGAATCCCAGACTCCTTGTGGTTCTCACATCTTCATAAAAAGGCAGCCTACAAGAATGTGTTTGCTGCTGGGAACTGACACATCACAATTAATAAAGAAGTAAAACATTTCCTCCTAAGTACAGGTTTGATCCTGTACTGCCCAGGAGTTTTGCCTGAGGGTCTTTCTGAGGACTGTGAATTGTATGCAAGGAGGGAAGATTTTTTCTCTCCTCCTCTTATCCCCTAGTGCAGGGGCTGACCACATGCATTCTGGTGTGACCTCTGTCAGGGTTCACATGCAGCATTCACTCTGGGCAGAGGCGACAGGAGTGTATCCGAGCCATCCTTCTACAGTCACCATCTAAACAGATGCAGCACAGGGAAGAAACTCATATGCACAGCATATTCTTTATAATGCAGATTATATTCTCCAGACTATTTAGAGGAACTGAAAATACAGCATGACTTAAGTCTTCTAATTTTATCACAACTTTTAATATTCATTTGCTGTTTCCTTGGAAGATTTCATTTCTGGAGTCATGTGATGATACAAATTCCTAATCTTTGTTAAAAAAAGAAAATGTGTTTTAAACTCATTAAGTTTTCACAGGAAAATACAGAAAGCATAAACTGTAAGGGTTCAAAACTAAAGGCGGCAAGTTTTTACTACTTCTTCCTGTATTTTGGAGTTAATCTTAAATTTTTTGATGGTGTAGGTCAACCAAAATATTACTTGGGGCTTTGAATATATGCCATTCTTTTACTCCTGTGGTTTAAAAATCACAATTGCTTTGAAGAAAAATGAATTCTAGTCTAGGGCTACAGAAGAATATAATGTTCCAACAGTTTTCAGGAATACTTAGATTTAGGTGTCCACCTCTCACAGGTCAGTGGCAGCCAGTTGTTTCGTTCTTGTAAGCTCTTTTGCAAATCTCACCTGAAATCTCTGTTATTTTCAAGTAAGTGTTTTTGCCTGTTGAACTAAAAGACAGAATCCACTCTTGCACAGTATTTTTTTTCTAATTACTCACAATGGGAGACTGTACTCACAGCCACCTCTGGGAGGTATTTCTGAGTCTCTGATTTCTAACATTCTTCACTTTCTCACCCTATAGTACGAACAGACTGCCTTATACTGCTGACAATTTATGTTTTCTCTCTAACACCTACCTACGTAACATCTATGTTGAGCATTTACGTTTGCACTAATAGCCCCTGAGAATCAATTGCCATAAGAAGATCTGTTGCTTTACACTTCAACTGATGAATCAGTCATAGGTTAAAACAAGAGGAGGTAAAAACCAGCATGTCTGCGCTGATTTTTTTTTAAAACCCTTTACTTAAAAATACCCTGGATACAGAGACCTTTTTTTCTGCTGTGTGCATGTTCAGTATTATTTTACCAGTCTCAAAAGATGCTGTCATAAATGGACTGAACGAAAAAGCACTCAGGATTAACAGCATTTTTTCACACACTCTGGTACTGCACTGCGTCCCTGCGGAACAGAACGCAGTTTGTTTAGTTGGCACTCCCTGGTGGAAGGAAGTATTATAGCAAGCCGGCGCCCGGCCGAGGCTGACTCCAGGCCCGAGCTGATTTTACAAAGATGGCGTTATGAGGAGACCGGAAATAATCTGAGATCCCAAACACTCTGATTTCTTACCAGCCCCGGGTAGAGTTCTGCCATGGAGACTTTGTCCGTCCCTGAGAGACGGAGGGATTTGTGGGGTTCATTGGTGACTTTCCCCTCTTTCCAGTGAAAAAAAGCTTTCAGTGATTAAGCTCTGCAATGAGTCCTTTCTACCCCTTTCCAAAGTTTCCGCATTAGTACTGAAATG
Organism: Psittacus erithacus; assembly: GCA_009867235.2. Taxonomy (NCBI): domain Eukaryota; kingdom Metazoa; phylum Chordata; class Aves; order Psittaciformes; family Psittacidae; genus Psittacus; species Psittacus erithacus. The sequence continues at coordinate 67,417 of WYDI02011340.1, forward strand.
TCACCAGTACAGAATCTGACATTCATCCTGACTTGTCTTTCACAGTCCAAGGTGAAATGATAAATTAATGACTTAAAGAACCTTACTCAGGTTTCTAGAAAAGATCTCAGATGGCCAATGTTGCCCAATAATTGTGGTTTGTTTTCTTTTTTTTTTTTTTTAAGCCTTTCAAATGTTGCTTAGAAATTGTCTTGGTTAGAAATGCCTTCTTCTTCTCATCACTGATCAACCTGGCAGCAATACTGTTTATTAAAAACCACATTTTTTCCATCAAGTTCTTTGCATTCCTGCACATTTTCAGAATTCTTCAGACTTTGGCCATAATGGCTTGAGAGTTCTAACTCTTCACACCATAGCAATAGCTACAAAGCAGTCTGCCTGCAGGAATCTCAAGGAGAAACTCTTGGGAATGGGAACCTCTTGGTAGTGGGTACCTCTCTAGTGGCCTTTTCTCTGCTGTATGTTTTCCTACAACAAAGGCAAGCCTGAGCCCCAGCTTTTCTCATGTAAGTGGTACCCTTTGCACAAGAAAACCTAAAAACACTTAACACACCCTCCTGGCAAGGAAAGAGTCTGCATTCAGATAATGAGAAGAACTCAGATATTCATTGACAGTTCTGACTCTTTTGATCAAACACTGCCTTCCTAACCTGTGCTTATATATGTACAATTGCAAAAAATACACTGGATGAGCAAAGGCAGATATCAAGAAATACTGGCAAAATCCTCCCATTGGCACAGGCAAAATTAGCAAGAAGTCATATGAAAAAGCAATTTAAATGCCATTCTCAAAGCTCTTGAGAGCTTCCTAATTCTGAAGTTCACAGTGAGGAATTTATAAAACTATCAAAGGAATCCTTTTTTTGGAGGGAATCCATTTCAGTTTAATTAAATATCCTGAAAAAATACTTTGTAAAAGACAAATATTTTTAAAGTTAATGCAAGTCAACATTGATATGCATGATTTCGATCTAAGAAGTATAAAAACCATATGACTGTAGTTCATAGCCACAGTCTCACAGCAATTTCCAAATTATAGCTCCTTATTTTAGAAGTGAGAAGACTTCATTTTCAAACCACTTGTCTCTTTTCTTGTATATTACTATCAGCACTAAAAAAGAAAAAGAGAGGTTTCATGGTCAACTTTTAGCCTCGGTTTCATACATACATGCCTGCTATACTGACAATGTATAGAAGATACATAAATCAAGACTCCCTTTGCAATGTAACCACAGTTAAAAAGAATTTCAGAAATATCTGAGTCACCAAAGTCAGTAACATCTTTGACTTAAAGCACTTGCAGGGCACATCTGCTAAGAGAGGAGATTGCTTTTTATATAAACACTTTTTGAAGTGGAACCACAGCACAAACAGATCGAAATAAAACAGAGTGACAACCTACCATGAATGAATGCCTTGCAGAGATGAAAGTTTATGACAGCAGGACCAAACTACACCTATAAGCAGGCTTTCAGGCTGCACCATGTTCAACAGTGAGGCAGCATAGGTGCAGCTGTTTTGACACTTGAGGAACTGTACGGCACAATGTCATCTCAGCTTCCTGCCGACTTTTCTGAATTGGTGGAGTGTCCTGACCAGCAGTTATGTGACTTTGCTTAGGGACTCATGGGAAAGGTACATCTCTGCAGCTGTCATGCCCCATTAAGTGAACTTCATTTTACTCTTAAATCAGTCAGAAGAGGGGAGATATAAGGCTACCATACAGTGATTTAGCAAGATGTTATCCTTCTCTTTGCTGCTAAGTAGAACTGTATTTCAGCTGCTCTCAAAGAAACCCCTATTGTACTTTTGACTGTTAATTCCATTTTCAGGAGAAAAGCTTCCAATATTTGTGTTTTCATAATGTTTTCAGTGTATATCTGCCTTTATCTTGTGCTAATGACAGTCTTAACTGATTCCAAACATCAGCTATGTCTCCCTCATAAGGCTCCCCAAATGGCTGTTTTGCATTCCTTGGCCATAGTGCAAAGTCAAGAGTCAAATGGACTTGGTCAGGTGTGCTTTGGCTTGAGTCCTGCATGCCCAGGTTATCTGGCATTCATTGTTAGTAAAACTTACAGCTCTGATATGATTCTTGTATTCCATCTTCCCTCCTTAAACTCACTAATCTTTCCAATACTTATTTAGAGGTATCTTTCACTTTTTCATGCAGTACATTGAATTAGCTCACATGTATATTTGCTTAGTGATCACAAATGGCCATCTTGATAACATGTTTAACAGGATAACTTGACTGTGTATCTGACCCGTGACTTATTACACGGTTACTATGTAATTTCATCTTTTCAAGTTTTTGCTTTGTTATGATCATGTATTTGCAGCATAGGTCTAGTCTCCTTTGACCACAACGCTCAACCATGTCTTAGGTAAAAACAAAGAGATTTAGTCCTCAGGGCCACTAATTCCACAGTTTTTCATAAACTGCAAGAAGTTTCACTGTGGTCCACTTACTACTACTTTACCATTTTACTGATACCTGTACTTGAGGTAATGCAGACTATTTTAAAATAACATAAATAAATAGGAAAATGACACTGCATCAGTCTAAGTGCTGCTAACAGGAGTTCAAGAATGATGCAGAACTTACAGGGAAAATATTGTATATGTAAATCATTTGTGAAATCAAGTTAGAATTAATGACAAACAAAACTGAGTTCCCTTTGTGGTTGATTTCCATTTAGCTGTGCCCAACAATAAAATAGTTATCAAAGAAAGCTACCAATTAGATTTTAATTCAAAACATTTCCAGAAAACAGTTCCCAAATCTCAATTGATATCTCTCCAACAACCCCCTAATTGCAGCAAGTTGGTGGTAAAGAAAAAAAAAAGCTTTAAACGAAAAAGATGTATTCCGTCTGCTGGAGCATGCAGTATCCTTTTCTTAATTATTCCCAGAATTTCCCCTATACATGAGCTTCCGCCAAAGATTATATATAGACAAAGATAATATATATATGTGTGTCTGTGTGTGCATGTACACACGCACATGGATGTATGCTAAGAGAAAATGACAGGAAGCATGACTGTATCAAAGCCTAAAGAATTTATCTACTGTTCTACCACTTTTTCATTAAGTGTGCTATTGGGCAAAAGTAAAAAAGATCACAGAGTTCAGAGTTTGGGGATTTCTTCCATTTAGTTTTACCCAATTTGGGTGCCTTCTTGAAAGGATCTTTAACAGTCAGTAATTTAGAATTACCTATTATAAGAGTCTCCAAAGCCTGTCTGACCCGAAAGCCTTACATACCTTTCACTATCCAAACACAGAAGAAAATGCGTCATCTTACCCAGGAACTGCAGTAAAAGTACATTCTTCCTCCACTTGCCTGCATGAGGTAGAGATGGATCATCCCATGCTTCTGCCTTCACCTAATGTGAGACTGTATTCTTCCAAACCATTCCAGTCGTAGCCATTTTCCTTTGTGCACGATTGAAACTTGTTGACAGCCCTCCTCACAGTCCTAAAAAACTGAGGAAGATGACACTGAGACATCTGAAGCCCGTTCTGCATACCAAGAATATGATCCACATGAAAAGAGATGGAAAAACATAAAAATATTATTTATTTAAACCAGAAGCTTGCAAGCAGATGATCAGCATTGTCTTTGAGACCTGCAAAATCATCACTCTGGTGTCTAGGAAGCACTAAAGATATCTGACCATCTTCCATACTGAAAGACCAGAGCACTTAATTGCAGGTCGATGAGCAACAGTCAGCTTCTTACCCCTAGAAACCACACAACCCTCTCAAAAACTCTAAACCCTTCTGAACTGGATTTTCTAAACACTGTCTGGCAGTTAAAAATATGGTTATGCTACGCATTTCACACTGCATAGCATACTTTCATTGAGCTACCAGAGAAGATGGATAAGCAAACTAAAGATGAGGCAAAGGTTATAAAAGTTGAACATCATTTGCAAGGAAGAACTAGATGTAGAAATCAGCATACAAGGAACGTAACAGGCAGACATTAGCTGACAGTGTTATAAAAGCAGATATTTTTGCACAGTTCAAGAATGCTTTCAAACATAATCTCAGTAATATCAGGCAATTCAACTCCTGGCATTCCTCTCACACTGAACTTTGTGAATCTGTTAGAAGCCCTGGCGCAACTGGTTCCATTTATATTCTTGGCAGCTACAGTTTCTGGGAGACAGAGGTCTCACAGAGACTGCTGTACAGTCCTAATGAGAACTACCAAGTGTTGCTGTAACTTATGGCAGAAGCCGAACTGACCTTACTACTCAGGATAAATGAGAAGAAATTGCTTCTGCAGATCCCAGTAGCTCTTCTGGCCTAGACTGAACAAGCAGGTTTATGGATGGTACATGTGTCAGTTCAAAGTATCCTACTACGATCAGTACCTACATAACATATCTGAAAGAACAACTGGGGGAAGTCTGAAGTAGTATGCATCTGTAGATGAAAGAATTATCTGAAAATTATAGCAGTAAACAAATAAACTTTGGACATGTTGCTTTTTTGCACAATGTACCTGCTCTATTTTCACCATTAATACAGCCAATGTGAAAATGCCTTAATTTTCTCCATTTCTGCATTAATGCAGTCTCTATCATCTTCAATACACATTATATTAACTCTTGCAATTTTGAAAAACTCAGATTCAAATGTTTGAGGCTGTAAGACACAATCTTTGTTTTCTCAGGTTGCTTTGCCAATTTGCTTTTATTTTTCATAACTAGGAAATGCCTCTTTAAATGTCAGAAAAATCAGTAATTATGTGAAAGGATTTTTATAGACCGTTTTTTCCATTTGTTTGCAGGGGACAAAAAAAAGCCAAACCCCAAACCAACCACTTCCCCTCCCTCTCCCCTCCTCCCCCCCCCAAAAAAAAAAAAGCCAAACAAAACAATAACCCCACCAAACAGAACAAACCCGAAAACCAAGAAGGAAGAGATGTGAGGGATTTGGAGTCTCCAGAAAAGTAAGGGAATAGAATCAAAAGGTATCAGCACAATCTTTGGCCCAACATATTTAATCATTGCATCAATTGAGAGAATTTTTAATGCTCTTTTCTGTTATGCTCTATGTGCCTGACTTCCTGCATCTTTTATTTGGACAAATTCACCCACAGAAGAGTGCTGAAGACTTCCCTTCCAAAAAGATAAGTTGAGAAAGAAGCAAAACAGTCAAATTGATCTTAGACTTTTAATGCCTGAAAAAGTTGCTTTAATGAGGAATTCTACTTGCCCTCCATTCTACAGCTAAGTTCAGCAATGAAATTTGGTTCTAGATTCAAACCTTCATGAAAAATCATGGCAGTCAGGTGAAGTTCCCAATGACAGGAAAAAGGGAAATATAACCCCCATTTTCAAGAAGGGGA
>WYDI02011341.1:0-20805 GCA_009867235.2 Psittacus erithacus
GGGAGTTACATCCTTTTGATTCCCCTCTCCATCCCTCCGGGTACTGGGGGGAGGAAAGGAAAGGGAGTGAGCTAACACCTGTGTGGTACTGAGTACCAGCTGGGCTTAAACTATGACAATCATCCACCGAACTTCACAGTGAACAGATGCGAGAAGATGCATTGTATGAAGGCCTGGATGAATTCCACTTGACTTTTTTGGTACACTGCTCAGGCAATCAAACTGGGGAGCTAGCAGTCTTAGTCTCTACAGCCACCTCGAAGGAAAGATCCAGTCCATACAGGATTTGAAAACCCTTTAGGCATCACAAGCTCTAAGAACAGAACAGAGCAGAGCACAGCAGAACAGCACAGAACAAAACAGAATGTTTCATTTGGAAAGGACCTGCAGTTTAGTCTTTCTATTTGGATACCTGGGTGTGTTAAAATAAGATGAAACGAGCCTCAACTGGAAAGCTGCACCTGTCACAGTGTTACTCCCTATGATTCTGAGAGTCTGGAAGTCTGGAGCTTCAAGGGTGTGGCCCCTGAAATGCCTTACTGGCCAGCAGTCTGTCAGCACTTTAATAAAGGCGTAGGACTTTATCCACATTTTTGCTCCATGGAAAATGGCATTTTGCCAACACAATTTATTTTACGAACTCCCTGTTGGAGGAATTCCACACATCCATTGTGGATATAGCATAGACAATTCCATAATGAAGTCACAAAACTTTGTGTGTGTAAACTTAACAGTTTACTTCTCTAGGCCAAAACTTCTCTCCACTCTGTGGGGTTGCAAGGCCACTGTTCAAATATTCAGACATGCATCTGTTTCAAGACTTATCTCCAGCATATTCCAGAGAGCAACCCTGAACTGACTTGGGTTTCATGAGACAACACTTGACTTCAGCTCTGTGTCTTTGATATGCTATGGGCTGCTTTGCATTGCGGGGTGGCCTTCAGGTTCAAAGACTATCTCCACATGAGAAATCCACACCGTGTCACTTTTTTATGGCAGTCAGAGAAGGGAAGCTGCACATCAGATGCTGATTAAACCATCTGTTCTGGGGCAGGTGCTTTCAAACCATATGAGGCAGGAACATCTGACTGCCATTTGCAAAGCTCAACAGCAGCAGTGTTTACTACATTGTACAATCCACTGTACTTGTCACCTGAGCAAGCCCTGGCATAATCTTAAAGACTTGAACGATATTTCTGTTGAATGAATCAGAGAGAGCAAACAGAGAAAGAAAAAGGTGAAAAAGCTCAGAACATAGGCCTGAACTGTTCCGTGACATCTTCTGAGCAAGAGGAACTCATAGCTGCAACTCTGAAGAGAATGTGCTTAGAGTGAGGTAATAAGGAGTTACTGGACTATACAAGGAAAAATTACTTTTTATTGTGTTAGGTCTCCTGGCTAGCCCTTACATGATCTCTCATTTTTCAGCCACTTGCTACAATAGCTGTGACCTTTATTTTGTCATAATGGTAGGACTCATAACTGTACTTGAAAGCTGAACTTGCTATGTCAAGACAATTATTAATACCTACAAAAGTAGAGCATGACAGAAGATATCACTGTTGGTGTAACTTCTGTACAAAAAAGTGGCAAAGCTCAGTCTTTTTCACACTGAGCATAGCTCCACAGGGAAATGGTAAGACCAATGACTGCTGCTCAGTTATTCTCACTAACAGGAATTCTCTTGATAGTGCAAGAGTATGTTCTGTTAAAGAAAAGTTGATGTAAAACACTATATTTTTACTAAAAATGCTTGGCCAGGTGGCTGGTTGACTTTGTTGTTGTTGTTATGTTTTTAACTGGAACACTCCAAAATAGGATAGGGAAGATTTTTACTGGAGAGAGAACTTGTGCAAGCGCATAAGAAAAGAACGCAAAAATAACCTGGAGAAAAATTAAGCAACTTTGGCTGGGTTTTTTTTTTAATTATTTTCCTTTCTAAGGAAAACAAAGCAATTTACTTCTCAATTCATTAATAAAACTCAAAATGCTAAAAGAAACATCCCAAATATGCCATCAATTTGAGAAAGAAGAAGATAAAAGAGAGATAGTCATGTTCTCTCCGTGAGCAGAGTCAGAGTCTCTGGGACATCAGGTGCATCAAACCCAAAGGAAAACCTATTCAGGTGTTTATACTTCTCCTCAACACTTTTTATTTATTACTTTAGCTGACTTTTAACCCTCTTGTATCCCAAGAATGATATATATTAAGGGACTCCTATCTGTGATGGGTCAGAGAGGAGACAGCAGAAAAGCATGTTGTTTATTGCAGAGTATAATGTTTCCAGCTAGCCAACTGTTGCATCGTTTTCCATTCAATGAGCACTTGAGTGTTAGCAGATTGCCTCCAGGTTGAGTGCACAAAATGCTGTAGGTGCTTTTTGTGGCTCACTGAAGGGAATATAACTGACACTGACACTATCTGAAGCTGAGATGACATTAACACAATGAGACAGAAACAGAGTCAGGCCATGGAAAAAAAGTTTGGTATGACTGTTGGCTACAGATTCCTTTTCTTTTTTTCTTTCAAGAGCTGACCATTTTTTTACCTCATAGCTGACTGCATTGGAGCTACGTGTTTCTCCTCATCTCCAGTAGATTAAATCTGTTCTCAAATGTATCTACAGAATTTTCTGGGACTTAAAGAGAGTTTTACTCTAGGAACAATATTTTATTCTTGCTTGGTAAATGTCTTCAGAAGCATCTAGGGTGAAAGACATGGCAGCATGAGGCATTTGTGTATCACACTGTAATAGTAAATCCATATTTTTATCAAGGATCCTGTAGCAATATCTGTACAAGTAAATTGAACTTGTTTAATGCCAGGGAATATATCTGGGCACAGGAACCTGAACAGCTACAGCGTTCCTTAGTCCAGCTACTTAGACCTTCCTGTGACATATTTTTGACCTAAGCCATATAGAACTCTTTGAATCAATTCTCAGACATGGATAAGGAGTTAGCTTAATCCAGAGATGATTTCTAATGAGTAGTTCACATGCAATTACTCTTTTGCAGAGGATAAGCAAGTTAAGCCAATACAGGTCAGGGTCATTCCTCTCCTTTCAGTGTCCGAGAAAAGTCCCAGGTGCTTTTAATTTATGAGGATAGATGTAGCCATTAGTGTCACAGAGACTTGCCACAGATGTTTCACTGCATTATTGTAATGTCAGAAAAAGGCTTGGTCACCTCTGCAATATTTCTTTTCCTTGGATGAAAACACTGAACAGCACACGCAAGATCATGTCACATTTCCTCACCTTCTCATCTCCTGGATGAGGGTCCCATTTAAAAGTCCTTGTGACAAGAAGTTATTTGAAGAGAATGAGTATCAGGACAAAGTTCTCAGTTGGTTCACTGGGAAACAAAATAGATATGCAAGTAGCAGACCTAGCCTGAAATTCAACGAAATTCATGGGTCTGCCATAGCTTCAACACCTGGGTGAAAGTAAGGAAGATAGCTATGGCACTTACCGCAGAGACACAGCCAGCAGGTTCACCTCATCTGGAAAAAATGACTCACAAGAAATCCCACTCCCTTCATAGGCTTATCCTGTGTAGTTTGGGTTTTATTTTTTGTTTGTTTGTTGGGGTTTGTTTTGTTTTGTTTTGTTTTGCTTCGTTTTGTGTTTTGTTTTGTTTTGTTTGAAGATGATAGCCATTATTGCACTGCTTCAGCATTATTGGACTGCTTGCAAAGACACATGATTGTCCTGAGTGACAAAACAGTGAAATGAAAGGCTTGTAATGGCAAAAAAGAAAAAAAAGGAAAAAAAATATGAACACAGAATGATCCTCCCAAAGAGAGAGTCATACAGCAAGCGACCACCTGAGACTCTTACAAAGATTAAGAGGAATGTAATGTGTTAAATTCTAAGCTCTTTGTTTAGCAAAGATTACATACACATAAACTTTAAGCAGCTAAAACCCAAGATGAAGCCCAGTATAAGCTTTTAAAAGATGTTTGAAATGAACTAAAGAATACTCACATCACAAAACAATGTGGGTAAGAGACTGAGACATGTGAAATGTCTGTCTCCATTACCCTGACAAAGAAATTGTTATAAACACTGTTGTGGTAAGAAAAGAAACAAAGCATAGTTTTCTTGTACTTTTGCATTAACTGGTCAGAAGTGAAACTGGGCTTATCTTCTTGAATTATCAAAGCAGAAAAGTGCTAAAGAGAAAAAAAGGGTGCAGGAATATAATCAGAAGCAGTGAAGCATCATGATTTTAAACCACTTACAGACATGAATTTAGTTTAAAACACTACAACTGATTTTGAGTAGTAAATATCAACATTAAATGTTTAATGAATTTGAATTAAGTTTCAAATTTGCAACTATAGTTTCATAGAATTATTTAGATTGGAAAAAACCTTTAATATCACCAAGTAAAATTGTTTACCAAGACCACCACTAAATGATGTCCCTAAATGCCATATCTACACATATTTTACATACCTCCACAGATGGTAAATTCCAACCACTTCCCTTGGCAGCCTGTTCCAGAGCTTTATTACCCTTTCTCTGGAGAAATTTTTCCAACCTGGTATTCTGTGATTCTATGGTTCAGTAATTTTCTGTCTAGAATATGTGTTACATAGGTCTGACAGCAATGCACTACTGAGTTTTCAAGGAGAGAGATTCTTTCTCAGTGTGTAAGAATACATAATTAAAATGCATCTGAAAACTATATGTTCATTAATTTTGAATTTCTAAATACACAGTGCAGCAAGTTTTCTAGGAAGTTTTACATGCAAGTGAAATGGGTCCTGTTACATTGTCAAAAGGTTAAATTCTTCTCTGTAGCATACCCATTGTTTTCAACCTCATTTCACACTTACATATTTTATTTTTTGTGGCACCTGAGAGAAATAAAATGAAACAGCATCAAATAATTCAATACTAAGAAGTGTTTCTCTTAATATTAACAATAACAATATCTTTAAAAGAATGCTTATAAGTAGTCAGGGTGGAAAAGTCAGAGAGAAGCTGAAAGTGGAAAATCATGAGTGTTAAGAATGATATGAAAATTCCAAGAAAAAAAACCCCTTTTTACCTTATTTAGTTTCAAGCAGAACTGATTTGAGATCACTGGAGTGTCTTTGTGTGTGTTTTGTTTCACCTATATCTACTTTAGCTTTGTTATGATCATATGTTCCCTTAAAACCATTTATATGGAAACCACTGTATGCTCAGTATCTTTCTACATATCTTTAACTCCTTATGTCTTATGAATGATTCTTTATCTGGAAAGCACATGTTCATAAATATCTGTACAGGAAAAAAGAAAAATCATTTTAAAATGTAAAATTTAGCCAAAAAGAAGAAATACCAGAATCAAGTATATCTAAGCAACATGATTATACCTGCCTCATGCCCACGCACAGAAATACTTGGTCACAAACTACTTGATTTTTGCACTAACTAAAGCTGTGCAACTCACCACAGTGTCTCAGCAGTTGTAGTTCCAGTTCTTTCATGTTCTTCTCCTGAGCCCTGACCTTTATCTGCTTGCACCATGTACAGGGTATTGACGTCTCTGTCTCTAGCTGTGGGACAGAACTGCCGCAGCAAAACATTTCCAATCTTCCACCCTTTCCAAATCCCTGTCCCAGATCCTCCCTCCCCTTCTGATCCTCCCCTCTGATGAGACCGTCTTTGCTATGCTGCAGGAGTGCACAGGTAAAGTGCCAGTAGAAGGCACTTAAGAGTTTTTACAATTGTTTTGCTAAACTCAAATCTCATTGTTATCCTCAACAAGAGGATAATTAGCCGGAGTATGTGGTTTGAAATAAAGATATTAGTATCTCAGAGAATGGCATAAAAATGGCAGACTTGGTTTTTCCTTTGAGTGGATCTGAGTGTGATATTCCTGAAGGGTTTTAAGATACCTTTTTCCATGGCCAGGACAGAGCAAATTCTCATAGCTCTTCATGATAATGGAAACCCTCTATGATAACAAAATTTCTTTTTTTTTTAAATTATAACATGGTAGGATTTGGAATCCATGAGATTCATGAGGGCTGTTTCCTGTGTCATGGCGCTGAGCTTTTTGTGTCGCAAGGGTGAATGTTAATACTGCAGTGTCCCAGATAAACAGGCCAGTAATGAATAGTCAAAGAGACACCTTTACAGACTACATCTCTCTTTTTCATTAGAAAGGAAACATCACCAGAGACATTAACAACTAGATTTCTCTGGTGACATTTCATATTCATTTATATAAATTAATGAAAGAACTTCAATATTTCAATTCCCCAAATTTAGTTTCTGCTGGATATATTTTCCAGATGAATCCTGAGTAATGTATATTGTGAAATAATATGGATATATTTCTATAATAATTTTTTTTAAAATCCAAAAGTGGCAACTCTCATTTTTCTTCATTAAAATTTATTTATTAAATGGTTACATGCTCTTAAGTGCTCAATACGAAAGTATTCTGGGGATAAAACTTTATGAAGTAACAGTTTCAACACCTAATGTTTGTTCTTATCTTTTCTAATGGCTTTCCAGCAATGTGAGAAAGTGCGTGAGTGTGACGGAACCAGAGAAGAAAGTTATAATACCACATTTTCCTAGTTTCATTCCAAAAAAGCAGAACAACTTGAAAAGAGCATCATGGAATGGGGAAATGTGGGAAATATGCTGGTCTTCTAACTAGCTGCATTTTAAAAGAAGCCCAAAGAAACCTGAGAAAATCTGAATAATTTCACAAAGGAAACATTCTTTCTGTTTTCTATGCAGAAGCTACCGACTCTTTTACTAATCAAAGAACATAGAAAATTCAGTTTGAATGTTATTATGCCAAAGCAGGAGAGCAAATTCAATCTTTCAGCTGTAAAAAAGAGATTTTACTCCTATTTTAAATGCAAATCCCCAGACATCTTTGCATAGTGTTTCTACTCACCCCTTATAATGAATGGATTCTTCGCTGCTGAAATCTTGAAATCTTTATCAAAAATAAGTGCCTTTCACCAGTGTGTGTTCTGGTTCAAAGACAAGTTTTAGGATTAGGTATAGGAACAATGAAAGCCTATGCTGTGACTCATGCAGGTCAGATTACTTATCCACAAGGCCCTTTGTGGTTGTAAACCCAATGAATCTAATAATCATATATAAAGGTGGAAAAGCACATAGGTGAGAAGAAAGGCAAAACAGAAGAGGCATAATCAAAGAGTTTTCTAAATTCCCAAAGAAAATAAAAAATAATAAAAAAGGCCCAGAAATTAAAAACGCAAAAAATACTCTGATTTTCTTATGTATATGCACACACTCATCATACCTTGGAGATGATCTTAATTTGGAAACTCAGAGCTGTGTAGATTATTTCTCTAAGATGTTGCTGCATTAATGCAGGTTATATCTTACTTGCCACAGCAATTAATGATCTAATTTAACCCTACCGAAAACTTGTTTCACTATGTAAAACCATTGAAGACGTAGTGCAAACACATGCCAACAGCCACTGCTGCCATCCTGGACACTCTGCAATTGGGAAGTAAGTAACGAACTGTGGCAGGATAGAGAGGCAGTATTTAACTCACAAGATATAAATCCCCAGCCTCATGTTGCCTTATGTTTGTTAAAGCAAGGTTTCTTATCCCAGTGGGTTATGTGGGGACAAACAAAAATGAACAAATTATTTACCATATCTTAAAAGTCACTGCTCACTGGCTGAGCTACAGTAGTGGAACCTATATATGTTTCTAGCCTGCTGCAAATGGAAAGCAAGATAGTTTACTTGAACTATTACAGTTACTCATTATGAGGAGTCTAGAACTCCAGAGTTCAGGCAGTGGAGAGTCCAGGCTGTGGCAGTAGGTTTTCTTTATGTCATCAATCATTTTTCCTATGGAAGAGATTTTTTGGAAAATCTGTAATAGATTTCTTACCAGTGGCATTACATTATCATTGATGATCTTATACAGATAGGGGTCTTAAGAAGATATGAAGAAGTAGGGTGAAGCATATTGTTGATTATTACAGCCTGACTGGCTTGTAAAAACCATGTTAATGATCACCTGCCAATGCTGTCAGTGTCTCTGCCACTGCATTTCATTCAATTTATTGGATTTAATGGAATGTCATTTTATTTCAAAACTACATTTTATGGACAAGTACGTTTTTTGTGGCGCAGAGAAGCAAAATTCCTCTGAAACAGCTGACATTCATCTCTGAACAGATAATTATTTCAAGACTGAGATCAAGTAATAAAAATGTGGGGTTTCATCCACATCTCTGTCTGGGGGCAAAATTTTAGACATTACTCTCCGCTCATGCAGTATAAGAGGCAGGAAACACTTGTTTCAGGTTTAATGATTTTTTTTGTTTGTTTGTAAGTATTCGGGGAAAGAGTAATATTACAATTCTTCTTTCTTTTTCTCTCATTTGCTGTTATATGTGGGTGAGTAGGGGATAGTGAACAATAAATTACACTACTTAGAGATGGAGGCTAAGGCTTTTCTTGTCAGTTGTGTCAATAAAGTACACACATAACATCAGTTTCCCATTACACACATCATTCAGACTCATATATTACTCAGTATAATGGGAAAAGGGGCCACTGAAATCTAAAATGAAAAGAGAAATTGAAGTGCAACCAGCAAGCAGCAGCTGAGCCAAAAAGCAGCTGTGGTAGTGAAACATTTAGTCACTGCTGCTGGAAAAAAGAAGAGCTATCAGCATTGAGGGCGTACAGTGCCACATGCTGGGAAGCTTTGCAGCAGATGGGTTTCTGTGGGACTGGAGGTACTCATTTCTTAATATCATTTTTTTTTTTTCCCTATTGCATTTGCATTTCATTTAAAATAATTGAATACAAGCACAAAACACAACCCAGGTCATGCTATTGGCCAAGTCTTGCCAGCTGCTTTTATTGCTTGTTTATACTAAAGGGCAGATGCTACAATTTGTTGTTAGGTTAAATTCTTGTCTTACCAGTAGTGCTGCTGTATTACTTTGCAATAGTGCTGTAAAGCCTCATATCAGTATCACCTCATGTTCAGAGTTAGTGTTAGAACGTGGAGTGATATGGTTCACTCATGACTCATAGGACCAATCTTCCTTTTTCAAAGAAAATTACGCTCTGTATATCACAGTGGTCAAACCAGTACATATAGACTGTCTATAATAATATACTTAGCAATGTGTGGTGAATGGCCACAGGTCATTGAATATATGTGCAAAATGTCAATTTTAGACTACTAGAAAAAGATTGTGCATTTTCTACAGAAGCATGTAAAAGTCTTTTAAGATATTTTAATAACTATTTCATGGCAGCCAGCACACAGCCCGTGTTATATGCAGTTTAAGGTTAAAACAGATAAATTCTCCCTTGTTTCAACTAAAGCTGTGTAACACCCACCGGGAGCTCCTATAATGTTCATTATTACTGCTACTTGCACTGCATTGTTACTGTCACGTTATAAAAACCACAAAATTGTAGGAAGCTTTTGATTGGAAAGGATCTTAAATCTCATCCAGTTCCAACCCCCTGCCATGGGCAGGAACACCTTCCACTAGACCAGGTTGCTCAAAGCCCCATCCAACTTGACTGAACAAAATCAATGACTGGGCACCCATAACTTCTCTGGGCAACCTGTTACAGTGTCTCACCACCTACTGCTTCATAGCAGGGCAAAAATAGATGCATCTCACAGAATCAGTTATTCCATTTGGATAACCAGTCGCTTTCTCTCCCTATAGGAAGTGTCATAAATCGTTCTAAAGAATGCATAGAATAGAAAGCACCAAAAAGGAAACAGTTAATGTGTTATCATCCCAATTTCATAGAAAGAAGACCAAAGGACAAGAAGTAGAGCCTGAACCCCAGGTGATCATTTTAATACCTGAGTTGTCTTTCCATAAAATTTATGAAGTGAATGGAAAATGGAAAAGAAGGCTCAGTTCTGACTTTAGAGCTGTGAAAAGCAAAACAGCATTGAGGCTCATTATTAATTACAACACACTAGGAAGGGAGGGAGAGGGATGGTGGAATTAAAATCTATTTTCTGAACTAATACTTATAAAAACTGGATGGCATCATCTGTGATTTCATAAATGTTCTGGAAGAAAGTGTAGTGATTGCATAATAGCCCCATCAAAAGGGTGGTTGATTAGTTTAGTCAATTTGGCATACATTTCAGCTATTATTTTCATTTGTGAAGCAGAGGCTGAATGACACAGTTGCTTTTTTCCTGTGCACTTTGCAAATGAGCACCCTAAAGACTGAAGTGGTTCTTTCTCACTTCTCCACATCTTGGGACATAACTGTGGCAAGTGTTGGAAGATCATAGACTCAAAAAAATATTCAATACTTCAGGTTTGAAGGGAGTTATGGAAGTCTTATTTTGCAACCATACACTCAAAACAAGGACAAACCCCTACATAACTTACGTTCTCTAAGTGATCTCTTATGTTAATAGAGATGCTACAGTATCTCTAATAAGGTCATTAATAACAGCATAGTTATTTTCTGTGTCATTTATCAAACAGTTGGATATTTACATTATCTCGACTCCTCTGAACTCCATGTGGCCTCTTTTGATTGGAACTGGGTGCTCTCTGAAATATTTTCCCATGTCCTAAAGAACATCATTAGCTTCACAGGGGTGAAAATCATAGCCGACACTGATAGGGAGCATGCATTAAAAAAAACAAAAACAAAAAAATAAAAATATAATTCATGGAATAATTATATCATACAGATCTTGTATGACCACAGTATCTGTATTTCAGAATCCAGTCATGGTATAAAGATTCATCAGTAGAACTTAGGTCCTTATCCTGTGTATTTGTTCCTGAAGAAAAAAAAAACCCTTCTGTGAACCAATCTAGAATCACTGACAGTATTTACAACCAAATCTCATGCCAGTCTACTGCAGAGTGCAAGATGTTGAGATGTATTCTGATGCACACCTAAAGCCAGCTGAGACGTATCCATTGACCAAGCCAGTTTATCATTTGAAAAGTTTATTATGAATTGGTTTTACTAGCTCTCTTGCACATATCTTCTCTCCTAATTCTTGCTAGCATTCTGAAATGTTCTTCACTCTATACAGATTTTGTAAATTTTTCAGGACAGTGTCCAAGAAGTCTAAGAAAGGAACAAAAGCCTTTAACCCTCATTGTTCCTACCTGTATATATGCTTACAGATACACAGAGGTACATAGGATGCATAGACAAGGCATGCATGACATGCCTTTAGGAATCCTCCCTTCTTGCAGGGAAACTTGTGCCTTCTCTCAATCCAGATGAAGAGTACCAGATGGAAGGCAGGAGCAGAACCATTCTGCCATCACACCTTGTTGAAGGAGGAAGGCAATGTGAATTCTTCCAGCCATTTTATTTCATCCATTCTTTTCTTGTTATGTCTCCTCAGAACTTCCTTTGTATTAATATCTTTTTCATCTTCTTCCTCTTGTTTCTAGTATATAATTCATTTTCTTGATTTTTATCTTTTTCTTTCCTCTTCTTTCCTTTTGAACCACTCCCTGTTTTCAATTTGCATCCATCCCTACCTTTGTAAAATAGAGCTTTCAAAGTTTACGTAGTTAGTGTATGTTCCTTGCTTTGAGAGAATGAGGGACACAGAAAGTAGTGACTAATATCAGAATCATGAGTGAAGATATGTTTTATTCATAAACCCTGCATCTCCAGTGAAATTAAAAGCAAAGCAAAGGGTCGAAGCTCTGAACCCTCTTTCCTGGAGCCTGTAAACCAATAAAGGCTTTATATTAGCTATCGATATCTATCTCTGACTCGGCTTAATAACATCTTATTCCCTGTTTTCAGCAGCCATCAATAATATTTCTGCCTGCCCGCTCAGGTCCCCATCTCTGCGTGCAATTGCATTATAAGGGTCTATAAGCCCAATTTGCTTCACATTCTTATTTTTGGAAAAGGCTGGCTGGCTTTTGTAATGAGAGCAGCTGCCAAGAAGGCTTGACAGAATTTGTGGCCCATCTGGCTTATAATCTTCATTCAATATCGCAGGAGCCTAAACTCCCAGACCAACTGATAAGTCAGAGCGTATAGGCAAGCGGTGGCAGTAATCTTCCCTGTGATTTCTCATTAAGGACAGGGACATCTCAGTGAATCTCTCATATCCTGGATATAATATAATATTTATTTTTTCTCCCTTTTTTTTCCTCTTTCCTTTTTTTTTAGTTTTTACTAACAAGACCAGTGTTGTTCCACTTTTTGAAATTATGACAAAAAACATGACAGTTGTAAAAAGCATTTGGATTCCTTTGCATTGTTTAAGAAACCAGGAAATCAAGCCTTTGACAACAACTGCAGTATGCCACTGTTTACACTTAAAAAAAGTGTGCTGATGTCCTCTCAGAATCACTTAAAGCGTGGCAATAAGTGATCCTGAGAAACCATCCAGCAAATGTCCCTGTCACAAAGTGAGATCAGTTACATATGCAGGATTCTCAGGCCTTAGCCACCTTTGTAGCATCCCCAGAACATCCTTTAGTGCTTTGAATCCTCACTCTGCAAAGGCTTTTCTTATTACCTCAAGTCCTCCACAACTTGCAGTCTCCATCCTGAATACAGAAACAAGTTGATTATCCCGCATGCAGCAGTGTCCCACACATCCCTTACTTATTGAATGCATATATCTACAGTTCTTTTACTCTTTCCTCATAAGTCGTGTTTTCTAGAGCTCGGATCATCTCCATTGCTGCCTTCATACTCGGTTCACTTTGTGAACTGTTAAATGACATACAGAGATATACATCACAGACACACTTCCCATGTTAGGCAGGCCAATCAGCTTCCTGGGCCCTGTTGTCCCTTAACATTTCAAACAGCTTCAACTGTCTGAAAGTTAAACTGTCACTTTAAACTTGTCACTTCAGCTCTTTCTGGGAGCCTAGGCATTCTTCAAATGGCAGAGATGGATAGCTCCAGAGTGCTAATCATCTCACTTAGGTTAGATATTTATCTTCAGAAGGTTTGAGATGCTTTTTGAGGTAACAGACTTTTGCTGTTGACCGCAGTGGGGACAAGCTATAACCAGAGGCCTACATTTTACAGGACTATAAAGATCAAGTCTTCTATTAGCAGAAGAAATGAAATCATTTATTTTTTTCTTACAGTTCTGCATGTCACAGCTAACTTTATGATTTCTTGTAAGATGGGAAGTCCACATTTTTTGTTCCCCTCTCCTAAGGCATTTACCACCCCTGTTATAAAAATCAAGCTGATGCACTGGTTATCTTTAACATGTTGGGTTCTTTTATAAATACAAACTTTTCACACAGTCCTCTGAGATCTCCTAGCCCTTTGTCATACCTGATCAGAAATAGCCCATAAGATATTAAGGGAAGGGATCTCAGGGTAACTGGAGAAACACAGGAACAAATACATTTTCATAAAGTATTTTGCTACACATTCTTATGATGCATTTTTCTAATGTTAAAAGTCTTTCAAAGCAAAATTAAATAAATAAATAAAATATTAAAAAACCCATGTAAAATAAACTGAGAAGAATACTAGCTTATCTGAAAAGACAATGTCATGAATATGAGGATAAAGAATATTTGAAAGGCATGTAATCTGACATTGAAAAAAGTGGATAATTTAGAAAAATTCAGATATTATTTATCCCTTAATTTTTATTTTTCTTTCTTTTAATCAGATCTAACTGCAAACAGGTTAGACAGTGTCATAAACGTAACCAAATATATTTTTTGCTTTAAAACCCTTTCAACTCTGGCCATCTTCTGTTTCATAGCACGAGGTTTTATGGGAATGAGGAAAGTAAAATGTTATTATGAAACTGCACACCGTGGCAAATAATTTAGTTCACAGGTGGGTCTACTGAGAATTTTTTAGGGCTCATTGCAGTTTGAATAAGGATAGATTAAGTTCTAGCACTCTCATTGTACTCTGACCACATCATGAGCATTGCAGGAGAAGAAAAATAGTTCAAGTTAAACAAATTTTACTTCGTTTTTTGCACTAAACTATTCTCTACTCAAGTAGTTCCCAATGGTCTCAGTTACAGTGGATGGATATGGGAAAGATTCTCATAGTAGTGTTCACATGGGTGACAAGAAGTTATTCAGAAGTAGTACATTTTGGGAAAAGTATAGCTAAAGTTATAAATAGGTAGCTAAAGGTAAGCCACAACCTGGAAACTACATATTACCTGCTTGTAGCAGAGAACCTCAGCTCATTAGATTGCTAACTCACAAACTCATTAGCTCTCTGCTCGTTAAGTACTTAGCTCCATTTATTTCACTCCTCATCTTTCTGTTCAACTCTCACCTATTATTTGCTCCCTGCACCACATCAGACTCAGAGTTAGTATAAAGCAGTTCATTTCAGTGGAACTCAACGAGGTTTAGATATAAAACTGCTATTGCCCACATTTTTTTTTTTTCAACTGTGTTGTATAGAGTTTATATGATTAAAAAAAAAAAAAAAAGATATTTTTCCAAATTTAACCTTTTTGGGTTTCTTCATCACACTTGAAACCACGAAATCTTTAAACTGCAAATTGGCTAGTGTGTGAAGAACTGACGCTTTTTCAGATCAGGAATTCATGTTTCTGATTTGTACTGGAACTTCAGCTCTTGCTTATAACATTAAAAACATGAGTATAGTCACTGCAGTCCAAAGGATTAGTTATGTGCCAAAAGTGAAGCACAGTATGCTGCAGAAAACTTAAAATTGAAATAAAAATCACAAGCTGTCCAAAAAAATGCTGAACTTCATTTGTTGAACTAAGATCACAAGCACCAAAACCATCAAAAGCTCATGACAACTTGTGGTCTGGAAAGCTAACTTGTGCTTGTGATATTCACCAATGTCAGACAATAGACTGAAAAAAATTACTATTTAAATTTCATAGTGTTCAAGTAACAGATGAGACCAATGTCCCACCATGCCAGATTTGTTAAAGGGCTTACTGCTCTGAAGGGCTGAGGCTATAAAAAGTCAGGTGGGCAAATAATAGGAAAGACAAGTTTCCTTATGTTAGAAGACTCTCATTTGGAAACTTGCATTTCAGATAGCGCAACCAACACCCAAGTCTTAAATCAAACTTTTCTGCCCAGCTTTTTCCAAAAATAAATGCATTTGGTCTCATTCCCTTTGACTAAGTGGCATAAAAAGATAAGGAAAAAAAACCCCTACTTGCCTGTAATTACTTGCTTAATAATTAATGCTATGTACGACAATTTGTCAGAGTGGATATAGCTTCTTCTCTGAAAGCAAGGTACTGTATTGACACTGATGTTACTCAAACCAGGATTAGGCTCAGAACACTTGTTTTTCTCTCTGAGCCTCAAGGAAGGACATCGTTATAGCTTACAGAAGAATCATGTTTCCATGCTTTGGGATGATGAGATTTCAGATATTATAGTGTTTTAGTTATAGTTCCTAGAGCTGATCCTGCTGTTTATACTTGTCAACCAAACGGAAAGGTAGAAAATGGTAGCAAGGGTGAGAAAGAAAGAAAAATAACACCAAATTAAGAGTAAATAAAATTATTTCCAAATCCTCCCTTCAGGGTCAGTAACAGTCTACATCCCTAACAATGCAAGAAGCAGAAAGAAACTGAAGGCAAAAAGGAGATGTGAGGTGGGAAAAAAAGAAGGCTCTATAAAAATTCAGCTTCATTAATGGCAGATACTGCAAGAAGGGAGTTCAGGGATTCATTATCTCAAAAATAGCAGTCCAAACTGACAGGAGTGGGTGAAAACTTCCTGACCCCATGGACTAATGGATTTCATAGTTCCTTGTATTTGTCTTTTTAAAAGTTAGGAGGTGGGGGAAAGACAAAGAAAAGGAATAGCCTGTTCTCCAAAGCCTTGGGGCTTTTCTGCTACTGTAGAAAAGAAGTAGAGGGAAAAAGAAGCATAAACAAACTAGAGCTCCTGCCCACAAATAACCAATAGAGACTAAAAATACTATTACAACTGTACAATAGTTTAAGGTCAATGTATTCCCTTTTCTAAGTCTGTAAAAACCTGACCCACATAAGGTATTAAAATTCAGAACACATGAAAATTAGGGACTCCTGGAAGCATTTTCTCCTTCTATAAGCCCAAATTTTCACTGCCTACATCTAGCATTTAAAGGAAACCATTCAGATAATTAAAACGCCTGTAAATGAAATGTCAGAGTTAAATGTTTTTCTTCCTTTCTTTTCTTTTTCTTTTTTTTCCTTTTTTTTTTAGAGAAAAAGTCCTAATGCTTCAGGAAAGTGAAACCATTATAATAAAATAATATGCCTTAAATACCAGTATCTTTGTAAAAGAACTGAATAATTAAGGTTTGCCAAGTAAGATAGGCCTAGAAGTCTAACCATTTCACTGCTCAGTATGTAAACTATATGAAGGAGGAGAGGTTTATATTGAGTAAGTCTATATATTGTTTTAAATACTACCACCACTACATTATTTAAAACATGAGTCAGAGTGCATGTAGCTGTCATTCCATCATTCTAGGAAGAAATTAATCACATACACAGAAAAAATTTATAAAAAAGCCAGTATTTGGCAGCCTTCAGATTCCTTTTCACAAACATTTTTTCTCTGATAGATGGAGCTGATGAAACAAGGAAATAAATCATGCACAATTAAAATGAGTAAAAGCTGAAAAGGCTGTATCAGTGATTACGTTAAAGAAAACGGGAGGTAGAGGGAAGCTGTACCATTAAGAGTATTCAAATATGGGCTGGATTCCATCATTTGTCATTCACTGACACTGATATCTGAAACTTAATTGAAACCTCCCATGTGGTTGGCATCTGTCAGGACGAAATAGTTTTTCAGCAGGAAGAGGTGCAAACTTTGTTGTGAGCTGGATTTCAGGAGTGATAGAAAGTAGTAGGAGCCATCAAGTTAGCCTGGGAAAGATCCTGGTGGCTTTGGGAGTTCATCTTCCCTTTTCATCATGAATGAGACACAAATAACATACAAAATTTTGTATTTCCTCACTTTATCTGTTAAATGGGTATACTACTTTTTACTCCATGAGATCTGTAATCCATTCATAGAACTACATCTGTGATGAGGAATGGCAATATAAACCACCAGCCAAAATATCTCTGAGGTGTTGTGTTATCATACCAATTAACATATTTAAGCTCTACTTTTTGTTATTTAAAATAGGGTGTGAGGTGGGAAAATCAAAATAGTGGTACAGATTTTTAACCACAGACAGATTATTCTTTTTTTTCTTCTGCTTATTTATAAAAGAAGTTAACTTGTAAGAAACTAAACTGGTAAGAAGCTAAAGAACGCTCTTAAAAAAATAAAAAGGTTCTGTTTTTAAAGAAGAATCTTTTGTGCTGCTGGTAAGAACAAGGACACTGCTAGATTTGTCAATGCTATGGCCTTCCACATGGAAAAAAGGCAAAACAACCCAAAACAAAATAAACCACTAAATTTTGCTAAAGAACTAAGCAATCAGGTCAAAAAAGTTTAACAGATTAATTTCTTCTGTTGGTAAAGAGTGGCACTGATTGACCAGTGGTTTCCTTTGTATGGACTCTCTTCTTTTCAGTTTCACAACATTCAAGACATGCCTGCCTAATTTATTCTTACTTCTTTCCTTCTACTGGGTGTTGTAAACTGTGTGGGAAATAGGTAGGAAGTTAATGTTAATTCAGTTGGGCCATCTTGCACTAATGCCTTTGGGCAGCAAAAGTGTAGTAAGAAAATAATTCAGAATACTATACTATAACATTTTCTCATCTACTGAGTGATGGATGGGTTTTACTACCATTTCTCCCCTTTTTTATCAGAAAGAAGGAAGGATAAATGTGACCGTTACGGTTTTCACAGTATCAAAAGAAAACTCTATCACCTGACTACAGTATAAAGTGAAAGAGTAATTTATCTGCTGCTATGCTACAGGTGATATGATACTGAAACAAGTCTCAGGTTACACTCAAGGATACAGAGGGAGGGATTACCAAGGTCGTCTACTGAGATATGAAACCCCAGTTCTCACCATAAACTTACTGGAATTAAGCTTCAAAGCCAAACACATTCAACAACTTTAATAGCCATCCATCAGCTATAAAAAGAAAAGTGATTCAGCTGCTGAGAAATTAAGCTGAAACTCAGAAACTCCAGTTCTCTCCTTTAACTATACCACAAACTTCAACAGTTTTCAAGTTACTTAATCTCTTAGTTTTTTTCAGTTTCCACCTTCAAAATGGGGATGATCTTACTCATATGTTAAAATAATGCTAGGTGTGTAAGTATTCTGGTATTCTGGTATTTTGTGTTTTTTGGTTAGTTTTTGTTTGTTTGGTTTTTTTTTTAATAAATTCAGATTCTCTGGTAACAGAAGTAAAAAAGATAAGATGAGTGAGTATAAAGAGAAAAACAGTTTCATCAGATTTACGGTATGCTTTCACAATCTCGACTGAATCCATGAAACAGATGGGTCTTTCCCAGGTTTGCCTGTGACAAAGAGGGGAAGCTTTCAGTCTACACTAGTTATTTCATTATTATTCAATGTCTTGACTGGGGGAACATTCTAATCCCCATCATTTTTCTCAGAAAGAAATTCGGTACAAAGAAGAAAGGACTTTCTTGTGGTGATGAGCAATAAAAAGAGCATACAGCATTTTGTTTGTGCTCTGAAGCCTATAGAGGAAGCAGCACTGAAAGGCTATGCTGGCAATAACATGTGATAATATAAAAAATATTGCAGGTCTCAGTGGAATGACTGGAATTTGACATTTCAGATCAGCATCTCAGTATTGCCTTCTGTTCTTTTATCAGAGAAAGGAATAACAACCAGAAACATGAAACCTTTATGAATAAAAAGTGGGAAGGAGTAGTTAGTCTAACATCAACAGAGCAGTTGTTCATAAAGCATTAACTGATATACCACTTCATATGTCGAACCTGGTCTCCATAGACTTGGCGGGGTCCTGCATATCAAACCATATACATTAGTATGGATTAAACCTCACTGCTTCTGGCTGTAAATCTCCATGTCCATAGACTGGAGGATGCTTACCAGCATGTGACAGTACAGTGTTCGTGAATCACAACTAATTTTGTTGGTTTTGCAGTACCCTACAGCCGGACTTTGCACAATGGATATGTTTCATGAAGCCTGAGCGTTGTAATTAATTTGAATTCAGATGCCATAGATAGATTCACATTGACTAAGAAGTCCCAACAGGACTTTAAATTAAAGGTAATGATAAATAGTGGTGTACTGAGTTGTGGGAAAGAGCCTAATGACATGCCTCAAGGACTAGTGCGGGGTCCAGCTTTATCTTCACTAATGATCTGTAAATGAGAGTCAATAGCACAGTTATTAAATTAATGGATGCAACTAAATTGGGTGGTGTTGCAAAGCTGAGTGAGGTGAGAAGAGTAATGTAAAAGGATATATAAGGCAGTCCACAACTCAAAACTGTAGCTTAGGCTGAAGAGCAGCTGGAGAATACACTCCGTATATACTGGAGGAGGTATATACACCATATAATGCTGGAGAAAGAGAGATGCACTTGGAAAATAGTGATGCAAAAATAAAATAAAATAAGAGAAATAGTATTGCTTATTAAAATAGATGACGGTTTTCAATGTGATACAGTACTTAGAGCAGACAGTCAAACAATAGATTCACTTCTTTTTGCATACACAGAGATGTAATTTCATGGACAAGGATGTAGCAATTTACCTTTGTGTTGCACTGCAAAGATAAAAGGTTTTAAGCTGTGCAAGTAAGAGACAAATTTTTACCCAGGTGAAAAGGTGTTAGTAAGCTGCACTTCAGTTCATTTTTACTTGGTGAAAGACCAAGGATTAGATTCTTCAGGGTATTCAAGCATTTAGATAGATATGTGCCTAGTGAGATTTTAAAAACCATCTATGCATTGATTTTTGGTGGGAATTAGGCATATGTGAACAGTTGGAATACTCATTTGACGTCTATTTGCCTCTTTATGCATGTTAATAGCCATATAAGTGTTTAAGCTACTTCTGAAAATGGATCTTAGCTATTTAAATGAATTGTGTCTTACAATGCTTAGGCTGAAACAGCTTTAAAAATCTAGGCATTAGAACCTGATTCCTGATATTTCACTTAGAGCTAAATGTAGGAATCATCTCCCATAACACTGGCTACCTAAAATTTTAGCCTCCTGATGAAACTACATGTCAAGGCTTTCTGTAATCAGTGAAAGAATTTAGATACCTCCAGAGGGTGATTCATCCTAATACAGCGCCTGAGAGAGGTGACCCATTTCCACCTTTCTCCATTAACTCCAGTGACAAGCTAGACAGTGATCATTGCCCAAAATCCAACTTTTAGACAGTGCAAATAAGGGGAAATCATCCCCACAGCTATGATATTCAAAGGTAAACTCCCAAAATATTGATTTCAGGTTAACATCACCTATAAAAAAAATAAAGATTTGATTTCAGCAGGGAGAAGTAAAACACCTGTTACAAATATTCATAGTTATAAAGGAGAATTTTCTGTCATCAATATTCGCATAATATTCAACTGAGAAGTACTAAGAGAAGAATTAAATAAAAAGCATTATGTGTCCCAGGTATTATAAAATAGCGCATATTTTAGATAGTTATCATTCGTCTTTAATAAATTATTTTTTAAGTACTCAACCCCATTTGTGGTCTTTTTTGCAAGTACTAGCTCCTGCTCTAATCTAATTTTCAGCTGATGTCCTGGGTTCAGCAGTAGCAGTCATTATTTCTCCTCCTTAGTAGCTGGTGCAGTGCTGTGATTTTGACTTTCAGCCTGGGAACAGCACTGATAACACCAATGTTTTTAGTTGCTGCT
>WYDI02011344.1:0-36303 GCA_009867235.2 Psittacus erithacus
TGATTGTATTCTCTTCCCTTGTTATTTCCCTTATTATTATTATTATTATTGGTGGTAGCAGCAGTGATTTGTGTTATGCTTTAGTTACTGGACTGTTCTTGTCTCGGCCCATGAGAGTTGGATTCTTTCAATTCTTCTCCCCATCCCTCCGGGATTGGGGTGAGGGGGGAAGGACAGGTTGTGGGGGGAAAACAAGCAGGCTACATGCTTTTCTAATTTACGACTAAGCTTAAACCATGACATTTACTTTCAGTGTAATTTTTTCAGAATAAGAGAAGCCAGTGGCAGTTTAATGTGGAACACAGAATTAGACTTGGCTCAGTGATCAGAACTCTCGATCTTACCCTTCCAGTTGCATGTTCAATTGCTAATATACAGAGAGCCGTGTCCTGCTTTTTGTTCCAACAAATCTGGAATATGTTAGTGTATTGTAGTTCCAATGGGAGGGTCAAAGAATGCCTCGATCCAAAATATAGCCTACAAGTGTGTGTCCTATTGCCAGCCAGTATGCTAGATCCCAACCCTGAGAGCCTTCCAGCTGCCCTGTTGCCTTTTCTTAGAAAAAGAGAGGAAGCAACAAAAATGGCTGTGAGTGGTGAGAGCTGGAGGCTCGCCTCCTCAGGGATAGAGAGAGTTCAGCCTTGCGGTCCAAACATTCATGCATGTGGTTTGTTTTTTACGATCACTGCCACATCACTGAAGTCTGCAAAGAAGTGTTACATGATTGAGACTTGGCTCATGTGGCTGAAGAGGTGGAAAACCTTTACTGTCAGTAAGGAAGCTGTAAGGAGAGGAAAGGGAAAATTTGAGTCTTAGAACAAAAATGAGGGTGGTGACTCAGAAGTGTAGGGACAAAGAGTAAGCAATTGACTCTTGTCATCTCCCTGAGTTAAACTATAGCTACAAACCACTATAAAATAGTGTGTTTACTTTTGTGCTTTTTCTGCAACAGGATTAATGGAAAAAGTTTAAGCATTTCTACATCACATTACTTGCCTCAGGAAACTGAAATGGTAATGGTGTGCCTTTTCATTGTTATTTCAAATTGCTTATGTATGTGTTAGCTGACGTTGGCGTAAGTAAATTGTTTCTCTGTGGTGTTTCATCTTCTTGGTTGTTTGGAATTCAGCTTAATTCTCAATTTGTCTGCTTTATACAGGCATGTGTACCAGCGTGAAACTATTCACACTCATTTTCTCCCTGTTTCCCTAACACGCTTCCATATGTGGATTCACATTCAACTAATATACTCAGATAATTTCATGTACCCTGAAACTGTATTGACTATATTATCAGTTTGTACTGTTGTTTAGAGTTAGGATTAGTTTTTGTATGTCTTCTTACATCTGTCAGGGATATTGCAATACGATAAGGATGTACTATCCAATTTAGCAGAGATATTTTAACAGAGTGAAAATGTTAAGATGTTTACATGACCTAATCTTTTTATTTTTGTCTATTTTGCCTTTTTTTTTTTTACTCTTACTCACTGCCTTTTTTTTATCTTTACTAAATGCTTTAATAAAATATTCATTTATGTTATTATATTGCCACTGAATTTGTTATTCACCTGCTAAGAGCTCTGTAAACAAAAGAACTGTTCCCTTCCATTTTCATAAATGTTGAGAACGTGTGTGGAAATGGTAGTGATTCGTACTTTCCAAGATAGTGTATACTTATAGTGGGTATAAGCAACTCAAACTGTGTCATCAGCTTGGCATTTTTCTTTAACTGTGTTGTGTTTTCTTGTGATTGAGTCAAGTTTAGATTTACAGTGTGCAAACACGGGATCCTGTTACCCAAAAGGTTTAACATTATCTGATTTCTTAAGCTAATATTTTCCATAGGCATTACTGTCAACATTTATTTCTGAAGTCAGTAGTTTCCCATCTTATTTTTAGTTTATCGCTTGAACTATTGAAATTTTCGTGATATACCAAATCTCCTTTTCACTTTCAACCCTCTTTTATTCTGGGATAGCTTCTGACTTTTTCTTTGGTGTATTTGAGGTGAAACTTCACTGTTAAAATATCTTACATGCTCTGAACTATCAATGAAAATCAGCTACAGAAAAATCTTAGTTGCTGAAAAGCATGAAGTAAGAACACTTCAGAGCTGAAGTAGCGAGATTTGAAACTTCAAAGAAAGGAAGAAGAATAGAGAGGGTCACTAACTGGAGCAAGCTTAAATTGATGCATGCCAGCAGTAAAACCAGAAAATTTCAGAAACAATTCTCTCTGAGATGCACCATAGAGTGGAGTAGATATGCAAGTAGTTGTTTAGAAAGGATGAAGGGCCCTGTCATCTTCCTGGGTCAACAGGAGAGGTAAACCAGTGGGCAGGTGGGGATATGTCACTGGATCTGCACTTCTGTAGGCTGCTGTGCAATTTGTCTTGTTTAAAGGAATGCGTTATCCTTCAGATCCCAGGTAACAGCCAATGAGTATCACTGAACATGGTGTAAGCACAGAGAAGTTGCTAATCTGGCACTTGAAACCTGCAGCAGCTGCAGCCCATAAGGAGGTTTTCCTTTCTTCTATATTTAATGTATATAAACACTGTGTGACAGAGCAGAGAAATACACCTTTCCCTGCTGGAATCAACAAAAAATATGGCAATTAAAGTTGCAAAATAAGTTTTCTACCTGTTTGAAATATTTTCTGGAGCTCTGTTCTGTGTATTGTAGGAATTGCAAGATGTGGGATTAATAGCCATTTTTGTTATTTAACTAAATGTTAAGAAGCAGGTGAAAGTATTTGGGGAAAATGCTAAAAGACTACTCAGCAAAAAAAGAAAATGGAAGGAATATGCTGACTCTGGGTTAGAGATTAAGGAGAATTTAAGTTTGTTCCAAATATTACAAGAATATTTCAGACAGTTTTTCATAAGAATTCTGATTGTGTACTTAAGGCTTGGAGTAGAAGCCACGTAGGACTGATAATAGAACTTTTTCTATTCAAAGTAGGATCAAAATTTAACTTATATTCTGTACTGAAATAGGAAAGCTTGGTTATTCTCTGCTGCAAAATAACAGCACGTGAAATCATAAATCCACAAGACATAATTTTTATTGGATCTGTCAATGCCACTTTAATGACTGGAAAAAAGAAACATGGGCCCAATACAAAAGCAAAATAGAGCTGAATGAGAGTGCTCTATCTCCTTAGAACAACTTCAATGCTACAAAAGGTTGTATTTTGATGGACATGATGGCTAAACATAAAGTAAAAAAGAGAGAGAAAAAAGAAAGATACATTTGATCCCAATGAAGGTTGTCAGATTAATTCAGTGTTCTCTTTTAATAATTTTTTTTAGAAAAGCAATAGCAGGGTAATTGTTTTTTATATGACAGCAATATAGGAGACCTGATTTAGCCATTTTTTTTACAGTATCATATCTGACATAGTATTAAAGTATAGGATAGTATTTTTTATTTAAGATGGGGAATAGTAGAATAATTGAAAGTTGTCTAATGTGCTTGGAAGAGACTGTAAAATGTTGTTTTCGGAGTGGGAGTCAGTGGGTTGGACAGAGATTTCCAATAGTGGTTTTTTGAGAATAGATCAAAGAGACATTGATAGACTTGATTTTGAAAACAAATTGTTGCCCACAACAGTCCCAAACTAATGAGGTCTTTTTAGGTGATGTTGAGCAGCTGTATTTTTGCTGTTGGTTTCTTATTCTTTCATTCTGGATTGCTGAAAAAACAAAGAATGGGAGCTTTCCTTTGAAAAAGTCTTATGATTTTGATGTGATGTTGAAAACCAGCACATAGCTCTTTTTACAGCTTGGTCACTGCTTGCATTTCTCAACAGACATTACCAAGTATTTTGCAGCATTGTTTTAATATGAAATGTACTAAAGCTTTTGCCTGAACAAAATATTAATCAAATCCTTTATGTTCATTATCCTAGCAATGCAAAATAAGTCATTGTACTGCCAAAACTATTTTGCAGTAAATTTATTGATTATGTAATTTCTGCAACTTGTAGCTAAGAAAGCCTGTCTTCATTTTTGCCCATTATAATTACCAAGTAAAGACATTTTTCACAGTATCTAGTCTGCTAATTAATGACGAGACTGAGGGATGGGCATCTGATAATGAAAACTAATTTGCATAAGCTGCCTGCTGAAATGAAAGAGCATCTTCCTTTGCAAATCCACTATAAATGAGCACAAACTAAAAGACTAGGTTTAGATCTTCAAAGCTACCTACATGATTCATGGCTTTGAAAATCTCAGCTAGAATGTGTACTGCCATGAACAAGAGCAAAATAATTCAAATGCGTAAGAGCATGGGGAGAAAAAATAAATGTGTTGGAAGACTAGCTATATTAACTTCATTGTAATAGCTGATCTCTTGAATATTGCTAGGAGCTGCTGCATCACAAGAAAAGTCTGGAACCAAGAAATGCCTCCCTACTCTGATTTGTGGGCATATACTTTAGTCACATAAAAATGCTCCCATACAGACAGGTTGAAAGTTGTGACTGTGGTAACAAAAATATTTGTTTTCATTTCAGTCCCTACAATGAAAACATTTGGGAATCAGAAAGGGTCAGGATGATAAATAGAAAATTTTCATTGAGTTTTTGGTTTAGAATATACTCAGAAATAGCAGTTGCAATTGAAGGCCTTCAAAATTGCATTGGATGTCTTTGCAATGTTCTTATGTAAAGGCAAGCAAGATGTTATTCAGATCCTCCTACTTATTTTGTCTTGAATATAGCCGAAAACTATTTTAAAAGAGCTGTAGGACAAGAAAAGAAAACTGTAGGTCTTTGTCATATCTAATAAGACACAGAAACTAGAATGTTGCAAAACTTGTTTCAATTTAGTCAACCAAGTTTCCATCTTTTAAGGAAGGGTAGTAACTTCTTCCTTCCCTCCTACCTTTCTGCCATAATGAATAAGAAGCAAACATTGTACAACTGCTCACATGCCTGAAGTTGTTGTTGTTTGACACAGTCTTTGTAAATTCTCATTTGATCTGCTGCCATTCATTTACTCCTTTAAAAAATTCTTTTCAAGAGTGTTGCAACCCTGTCTTCCAGAAAAGCTGATTTTAAGAAGCTGCTTCTGAATCTTTTCCACTTTTCCCCCAATACTTTTCTTTCAGAAAGTTTTCATATTGTTTTGTTCTTTTTTTTTTTTCTGTGTGGCTGGTTAATATTTAGTATGTGTTAGCAACAGTGTGCAGCTTACTGTATATTGTTGGGAACTCTTAAGATTTTTCATAGTTTGTTTTTTTTTTTTTTTTTATTGCTTCTTGAAGGGTGCGTGCAGCTCTTTCATGTATGAATGAAATCTTTTCGTCTTTGTTTAGTGACTACCATGCGTTTTTTCAGTTACAGACTGAAGTCTAACCTGGGGAGGCTGATAGGTTTTTCTTTTCTATTCTGAAGTTTTTTTTCCTCCACATTTTTCCAAGTAGCAGGTGGAAGAAGGGGGAAACAAAATGTCAGCTGGTGAGGAAAAATAGGTAAAAATATGACATTGTATTGCCTTCTCATCCACTCTTCCCTGAAGCTGTCAAACGTCATGCAAAACAGATGGCAGAGGCAGCACTGTGCCATGGGAGAGCTTTGAACTTTGGTGCAGATTTTCATAGCAAAATTGTCTAGCCACTTTGTGAGCAGGCAAAATGCTATAGCAACAGATGAGGAGGAGTGCAAGTAGCCATATATCATATCTGTTGAGCTGAAACTGTCCAAAGGGCTTTGGTTCAAATAAGCGGCTTGTTTGCACTTGGTGCAACAAAGGGGCAAGGAAAGAAGGTGATTGAAAGTTAAATATATTCTTCCCAGTTCTTATGCTACACACTGACACTGGAAAAATGCTCTTTGATGTAACTTAGACCAGCATAAAAATAAATCTGTTAGCGACTGGATTTCATAGTAGATCATTTCCCAAAGTACGGGTCTTCTCTACTATGTTGTCATACTACCTCTGATGTTCCCTTACAATGAAACTGCAGGTAGGATGCTTAGGAGACCATCTCAATGTGAACATTCACTTTAAAAGTCTATGTTTGTCAAGCTACTAAATTAATCTGTTAAGCTTTATCATTCCTTGTGCAACAATCAACAAAATAAAGTTTGGCTTCATAATCAAGATCCTTAGACTCTATTTCAGTACATTTTAGTTAGTGATGCACAGTGGTATTTGAGATTCTGTAGACATCTTTTCTGTCAGTAGGTATGTTTTGTATTCTAGGTTTGTGGATAAGTATTTATGTGTAGTGCACAATGGGAGTGTTTTTTTAGGTTTGGATAGTAGTGTTCAAACAGAACAGGAAATAAAGATATTTGTCCTTCATGCCATGTATTTTTGTTTAATAAGATTTTCTCATTGAAGAAAATGGAGAATTTAATGGCAATTAACAGTGGGGTTTTCAATCTCGCTTTGGTTTTGCAAGATAGTATTAAATACTTTTCATAAATGTGTTCAGGACCAAAACACAAACAAATCTACACTGTCTTACTGTTTTTTCATATGGAGTGAAATTTCTTATGGCTTCTTGTTCTAATATTTTCTCAAGTATATCATTCTAAATATAACATTATTGAAAAAGCTTAAAGATTTTAAAGATTAAGCCTGTGCTGTTCAGTAGAAATGTAATTTACCTCAGCAGAAATTGCTATGAAGAAATCAAATAAAACAGAACATGTAAACGTTGCTATAAGCTTTTGAAAAAATCTTTTGAAGCATTTTGTCAAAGGATATAATTTTTGATGATAATATGAAAACATTCCAGAAGGATAAATCAGAGATCAAAAATAATGTATCTTAAAAATTTTACTTATCTGAGAAAACTGTATTTATTCCTTTCAAAGACATGTTCACATAAGAATTTTTTTAGTAGGGATTTTACTGTTGAATATCATTATTTTATTATGAGTCTTAGCATCTTTACTTTTCAGAACCCAACTTGCAGAAGCAGCTAATTATTTTGATAATTTTACTTTCCATAGAAACAAGAGGAAATCACTGTTATTTAACGGAATTTCATAATTAGTTTTTAAACATAAAAAATAGAATCAAAAAAATCAAATGTAGCCTCCCCCCATCAAGTTTAACATGAAAAATAATAACTCCTAATATCTTGTAATACATTATTTAAAAATCTGGGTTGCTAAATACGCTGGCTATGGCAACTTGACAGTAAGGGAAAATATCAAACTACCTTTATTTTTCGGGTTTTTTTTCAGTTTTTTGGTTTTGTGTTGTGGTTTGGTTTTTTGTTGTTGTTTTTGTTTTGCTGTTGTGTTTTTTTTTTTAAGAAGGGAGGAGTTCAGCCTAGTTTACAAAGTAGCCTGAAAATCCCTGGGAAGCAATGATACAGGACTGTAGATCTGTTCAAAATTGTGCATATACTTTTGGTACAGAAACAATTTTAATCTTCTGGAATTCATTCTCAAATTGCTCACATAACCTTTTTCTGTGCTGACCCAGTGAAGGGTGAAAATTATAGACAATGATTCAGCATGTTGTCATAAGGGCGCTTTCTCCAGAATGTGAGCTCTTCAATCTCATTCCCTTGGCTGGCTGTTCAGTTCTGTCAGTTACTCCATCTGCGCACAACAGCGTTGAGATGTAATAAGCTAACAGTGACAGTATGGCTAGCAATGAAAAATTATTTTATTATGTACTTGTTTAAAGTGAAATGGACTGCAGGTTTATGTCAGAGGAGGGAGAAACAGTCCTTATCTTAGCATGCAAATACATCTTTTATTAATCTTTCAAAGGGTGACATGAGCTTGCAGATACAGCAATGTGCCTTTGTCTCTTGGGGGAAATAAAAAGAGAGAGATATTTTTAGAACAACTTTTTAGATTAATGCAGTCTCTGGTGAAACTTCCCTGCTGGATAAAATGAAAAGTCATCTCTTCACCTCACCTGTTTTTTAATAATATACACTTTTAAATATATATTTTTCTGATATTCATAGTAGTAAAAGGATTTAACATTGAATCATTTGAACTAAGAAATTAATACAAATTTCATGAAAAGAGGATGGATTTTCTGTGTCCAAAAGTCTTTTCAGTTAGATCAAGCATATACAAAGCAAACCTGTAAGGAATAGCTGTATTCAGGTTTATACAATTTTGATTAATGGAGAATATTTATTTTGTTACTGCCTTCTTATGGAAATGCAAGACTGTGGAGAACTGAGAAATGGTAACACCATTAGAGTTTAACAAATTTGGCAAATATGAAACACAAACATGTGTACTCCACTGAAAGAGACCCTTAACTCCCATCCCTGAGATTCATGTGTGCTGTAGTTGCTTAAATAATGCTTTGTAATCCCACTGCAAATAGAAATTTGTTACAACAGCTGTAACTGATTTGGCTTTCCTTGTATATTCCAGACGTCTTTTTTGATGTATTTTTCTTGGTGAAGTGATATAGGTCAATGTTTCAGTTAGTTCACAGTATGTATAATAGGTACACTATTGAGAAGGGAAAAGCAATCTGCAACCTCATTTAGTTGTGGATTCTTCAATGTCAGCTTTAGAAGTAATATAAAATAAATAGGAAAAAAATATGTTAGTATTATTCACCATTTTAGCACATACATTAAGTACATATATCAAAATATAAAATCGTGTTATTAGAAGTAACAGCTCCACAGAAACAGTGGATTTAAATGCCAATGGTGACATTTTGATAGCATAATTTTGCATCTGTAATTCGTTCCCAGTAGGTGACCTGCCATTATTTTATGTAGTGATGGAATACTGAATCATCTGCATTAGTGGTACATGGTATTTTTGTCCAGGTGCATCAGTGCCAAGAACATCCCCCTTTTCCCACCCTGCCACAGTCGTGCTTTTCTGGGCTTGTCTTCCTTTCCTCACTGTCACTTCTGCTCTCATTTTACCTTTCCCTTGGTCAAGGCCCTGCCCCTTGGAGCAGCAAATCTAAATTGTTCAGAAGATTTGAATCACCTTAGATTGGATCGAAATGGCCTAAGCTAAGTCCATATAGAGGAAAGTTGACCTCCCTGTGCTATAACGCTGTTTTGTCTGAAAGTAGTCTTCTGTAGATGTCACAAGTTAGTGAGTAAAGCTCAATGATTCTCAAGCCAATTGTGGCACTGTCTAATCTTATTTTTCCTCCTTTTTCTGAAATATTCATTTTTCAAACTTCTTGCATTTTCACTAGCTATATTGAAAATACAAAGTTTGTTCTCAGGTTTCTAAGTCTTATTTCATACTCAGTTATCAGTGTTTCTTTGTTGTTCGTTTTGGGACTGTCTTGCTGATTAAAGAGCATTTCTTTCCATGATTTGTCTCAAAATCTGTTTCATTTTCAGTGCATTAACCAACAGTATATGTACAGCATTGTGAATATTATTTGGAGAAAAAAGCAAAGCCTCTGACTAGCTGCTCAGGTAAAAGGAAAGCAGTATGCTTTGACTGCATTTATGCCACTTTTTATAGATATGTATAATGACTAAGGGAATTTTTTCCTTTCAGAAAATGTTGCCTAGATATTTAGAGAATTTTTAACTTGTTCATGTATGTAAAACAAAAACTTCATTCTAAAACTTATACACTGTCATTGAAGAGAAGGTATGCCTTATTATTTGTAAATAATATAGGATGCATCAACATTTTCATAACAACTTTAAACATCACAGCCAGTGAATGGACTTCAGCAAAAGAAATATGCAGGTATAATGCTAAATAATTTAGGATAGTTTGACAAATAAATATATTGTTATAGACAACCTGTGAATAGAACAAAATACTGAATGCAATAAATATGTAACTTGCTAGAAAATATTTCAGTTATATTTAGTGCTAGGCTAAACCTGATTTGCACATATATGTGACTTAATGGAACAGCTTAGGTGTTTAATATTAAGGATAAGATTAAGTGCTTCACTGGATCAAGAGCCTTTTTGATAGTCCCTTGTACTCTGTGCTGTGCTAATTCATTTTCTGGCTGATTACAGTGGCCTATAAGGAGCGTGAAATTGCTTTCCATTGGAATTTTCTCACTGTGATAGCAATGTGTGCATCTTTTGAAGGTTATGTGCGTAGGATTCATCATCTGTGGTGCAGTGAAATTCTCCTCCCCATATTTCTTTCATGAACCTTGATTTATATATTTTCACTCTACTCAGGGCTGCATAGAAGCAGCAGTCTTCTTTTTCTTGAGTTCTTGAAATTACTTTTCAAGCTGGGACATGTTTTGAGGGGTTTCTGCCAAATCAGGTGTAACATAGGTTGTATAAGTTTTCTGGAACGTCTGTTGTGATGGGTTTATCTTTGAAACCTTTTGAGGGGATGCAATGAGTTAATTTCTTTATTTTGTATTGACTTTCTGTAAAATAAATTATTATTGTAGCCTCATATCTGGAAGGGGTTTACCCAAGAACTTCACCATTATCATCTTTCTCTCAGGCTTTGCCAGGCTGTTTAATACGCTGAGAACAGGAAGGCTAAAAGGACACCCTGCCCTCTCACCCCCAAGTTTTTCTGATACATGAAATACTGACACAGGTTTTTCTTAGTTTCTTGGCACAACAACCGTTTCCCAGATGTGTCAGATGATTTGCAAAGCATGGTGCTGCCCTTGCAAAAGCAGAGTCAGGACCAAGAGACTTGGTTTGTACTCCACATCTGTGGCTAGGAATGTTTCTCCACTGTTGTCTTGAAGGAGTCATAAGCTAGTCAGAAAAGGCATTATTCTGAGAAAGGAGCTTCATTTCTAAACATCCTTACAGGAAGTTAATTTGTGTGTATGTTGGCTTTTACATTTTATGAATGATGATTGATAGAATAATAATTCAGCAGTAATCTCTAGCCATTTTATCAGTTCAAATTAAGGAAGCCTATGAGAGCTGAGAAGCACGTATTCAACCCAGTTGTTTGTGGTTGGACAGTATCATGACTGTTGGTGGCCTCACTTTGTAATTAGGAAAAATCAGATGTGTGCTCTTCTACACTATACTCACTAAAAATTTTTATTTTGTTTACAGAGAATTATTATCCTACAAGGGGGCTAAAAGGTCTGTGGAAGGATGAGAAAGCAGCTGGAGTTATGTAGTTATGTTTTTTCACTCCAGCGGGCCTCCTTGCTAGAGAATAGGAATGGAGTTTACTAATCCCAGTCTGACCAGCTCTGTGACGAGCCCTTAATTTAGTACATGCTGCAGAGAACCTACTTAATGCCTGAAAACCTTTATTCCCTGCAGGTTGTGCTGAAGAAAAGTTGAACTTCAGTTTTCCAAAACTGAATATGGATCCTAAATAGCACCGCATTTGAGGTCTGCAGTCTCATCTCAGTCTTTTACAGTCATTAGCTTTCTGGCATTTATGTCAAAATGTAAAGTATTATGTATTACTAAGAACAAAAGCCTAGTTATCTGCAGAGAATACTGCACATGCTTGGATTTCCATCCAAGCTTCTTGAGGCTTTTCATTTTCAAATAATATGATTCTTTACAACAAATTATTCTTAATTGTGCCTTCCTGCACAGCTTTGTAACCTTCCAAGTTTTCTTATAGAAAAAAACATGTATTTAGTTTTATTTTGCTTTTTATGTCTTTCATTCTCAGTTCACAAAATCAGTCAAACATGCTAGACAGCACCAGCTGTCTCCTAGGGATCTAAAACTCTTTCTTGGTGCTCAGTAGGAGATCAGCTGCAGACCAAGAATAACAGGAAATACATTATTTATGCGTTTCATTTCTTCTGAGCTGGCAGCTTCAGAATTCTGGGAGGTGTAGTACGTATTCAGTTTTCTATGTTTCAATGTAAATTGAAACATACTCTTATTAAGCATTCTGGAATTCCTGAAAGTATTTTTATTATTGGATAATCTCCATCTTTTTCTCTCTCACCTTTCTTCCCCTTCTTTAGCTCTCTTCTAAGTAGGTTATTTATGATATTCTGCAAAAACTTAAATTGCTAAATATGTATTCTACCTGATTTTTACTTATGATTTTCTCCATTCCTATCCTCAGCTGGAAAAAAAAAAAAAAGAAGAAAAAAAAAAAAAAGAAGAGCAAAAAATTTTCATACTGAAGACCTGAAATGTCCCTAGGACAATCCTTACAAAACTGCTGAATAAATTTGACCATGCCCGAGTGCCCTTGGCCAGATCTGCTAGTGATATGTAATATCCACATATGTCATAAAACAGAAGAAAAGAAAATCTCCATAACTGTCTGCAATATTATTTTCACTCATTCAATTCTTGCTTAGTCTTTTATAATCGAGTAAGCACAGTGGCAGCACAGTTGCCCTTCTTACGAAAGGCCATTGCAGAGCCTGCATACAGTTTCAGGCATACTCAAGCTTTGTTTCACTTTTAAAAATAGCAACAAGATGGGAGTTTCTAGGTGCTGCATATTCAGACTGAATAAATTACCCCATACACCTGTAATTACATGCCCTCTAACTTGATGCATGGTGTCATTTGTTTGATCACAATGGTGAAGGGTCAGATCATATTGTGGGAGAAAAGTTGAAGCAATTTCTGACAATTATCAAGCAATTTCTTGTCTTCAGCATGAGACAATACATTTCAGGAATAACATTCTGTGTCAATGGTTGAATCGATTTCTACAGTGGTGTAAAGACTGCATATTTGGTTTTCAGGTTTTAGTTAGCATTCCAGTGATCTTGATGGGCTTATTATGCAGTGCAGCTCTACCTCACATAAATGATGTTTGTAAAACAGGTTGCTGCCTTTATGTGCTATGCAAGAAGAACAAAGGTTTTATCTGCCACACACACACAGAGATGCTTCTTGCCCTCTTTAAAGATTTTATCAGAGTAGAGGTGATATACAAGCCAGGTCTCTAAGCCAGTCAGTTTTTGAGTTATGCTTCGGAGATTCTAGAATGATAAGACTAATTTGACTTTTTAAAATAAAAACATATTTGTACTTCTCTGCTCTGTAGAGGTAGTCCTAAAAATATAAATTCTATGTTGGTGTTTTCTCCTTTGTTCTGTCTCTTTCTCTTCCTGCCTCTGCCCTCTCAAGTTGTTCTCCTACTTTTATTTTCTCCTTGGCTTGATCTGTGTCCTTTCTCCTGCTGCGTTACACTCTCCTATGTTGTTTTTATCTGTCTTTCACCCCCTGCCAGATATTATCTCCCTCTATACAGAGAGCAATTTGATACATTTTGCTTCAAAAGCAAGTACTGTTTGACCAAACACCACTGTGTTAATAAAAAAGCAGAGAAAAGCTCTATCTTTCTAATACATATAATGAATCCTGGCTATTGTCTGGCTTTTAAACCGTAATAATAAGGCCATAGTGTTTAATGGTTATGTCCAAATTAACAATAATGTAATTTTTCTAAGTCTTTTTAGCTACCCTGGTAATATCTGAATAATACAATACAATAAAATCCATATACTAGCTTATTTTATGTTATGTGATGAAATAATAAAATATTGATTTCGTACATGTGACATCATCCTACATCTTTATTAATTTCTATATTGCAGTAGAATTCTTTATTCATTAGAAATTAAAAAAAAAGACAAATGTGTCTTTCACTGCCTGCTGTAATAAAAAGATAAAATATTGTGTCATTATTAATTTATTCATTATATGCATTTTTAATGAGTTACATCAATAATCATGGATAAAACTAAGCTTTGATAAAGCAACAGAAAATATGTCTCGATTCCATTTTACATAGACAAACAAATCACAAGCATCACAAAGGGTTCTGTAAAAGGTTTTTTTTGGTAATGATCTGTTGAAAGTGAATTTGTGTGTTTTAAAATATGTATAGTGTTAAAAGCTGATACTGGGGCTGTGAGCAATAATTTAATAATGGTTTCATTTAAGTTATACTTGCCTCTGTTATCAATCTGAAGTACAATGTCTAAATGTGCTTTCTCTCCCAGTATACCTATACTAATTTACTCTGCTTCCTCAGCAGAGGAATAAGGTCTGTGTATTCCTGGCAGAAGCTGGGAAAGGGAACCCTTGGAGCTTTTTGCTTTTATTTAGTATTTACAGCTATATGCACACTTAAATATGTGTGGAAATCAATATGTATATTTTATGTAATTATTTTTTAAAATAATTTATATTTTACTATTTTTTTAATTCAGCACCTCTGGAGATAAAATGAAAGATAGGCGCATTTCTGCATGTGAATGTCAATCAATTCTTTTATCCTAGCATTTCTTAGGAAGAGTTTTCTGTCCCAGTGCATTAATACATTTAAGTCGTCATAGGGCAGGAAATCTCTGGTTTAAAACTTAATTCCACTGAAATTAGTGAGAGTTTTTCCCTCATTGACCTTTGTGGGAGAAGGGTTTCACACCTCCAGAACCTGCGCAGAGCACAAATCCACTATCTTGTTGGAAGGCTAAGGCAGAGACATTCACCTCTACCCTTCTTAAGCTTGCTTTGGTCAGAAATTTCTTTTTTTCCTCTCCTGCAGTCGATGTTATGTAAAAGCCATATTCTCTTGGCTTTAAGAATGTCATTCATATTGAACATCAGTGAGTACATTTCTGTATAATTTCAAATACATTCTTCCATCTGGAAAATTGTAATATACTCATGGTTTACATTTTCTTAGGCAAGAATGTCTTTTCCAGCTGCATGCTATCACCCCAGAATTTCTAGATGCAGATCATTGCACCAAAACAAAAATGCTGACACGTTCTGATAGTTTTCAAGGCTAGTTTTCAGATAAAAATCAAAGAAAGAAGCATGAAACAATTTTATTTTGGAAAATTCTTTTAAAGTTTCTACATGAAAAAGAAAAGGTTCAATTATCAAAAAAGCTTAGATAACGTGCACCAGAAGGCATATGACTGGAGGAGGGGGGAGGTATCCCCCCTGCATATGTCTTACTTTGAGTATTAAAGTATTGTAGAGGAGTCGATAAATTAAAAAAAACCTACAACAAAACAAACTTGATTTTTTCTGCATTGACAGAAATTGGCCATTTTTTTCTTAAATGATTTTTCCTTGTTCTTTTGATTTTACAAAATTTTGTATAGAAAATATCCTTTTTTTTTTTTCATTCACGTAAACATTTTTTAATAACACAAGTATTGTTGATAAAAATGTTCCCCAACTGGCTCGATCAGTGTAAGTGCACACTGCTAAAGAACTCAGTCTCTCTGAAGCATTACCTCGTCATATATCCCATCAGCGAGTTCATAATGGAAGAGAAATGGGTTAAACTGTATTTGGGGAATAAAGACATTCTTAATAAGCTGAGTTTTAAAAGTAAAAATGCCCTGGATCTTGGTTAAACTTTTGGATTTAAGTAATGGAAACTTTCCACATTAACATTGCTGTCCCATTTACAAATGGCAAGAGAGCCAAAAGAATAATCAGAACTACAGAGCATCAGCTATAGTAAAAGAAAAATATTTCAGTTATAGTACAGAGACATTGATGTAGATCGGTGTTTATCAGGAAATCATGTGAAGTCTATCTTTCAACAAAGGATTGCCTATGGGGCTAAAAATGTAAAAGATTTTCAGTAGATTGCAGCTGCTGTTGAGCTTTTCATTGACTCTTGCTTCTTGTGTTGCACCAGTGTAGAAGTTCTGTGGATTTGTGACACGCTGGTGTTGTTCTGAAAGCAGACAGCTTTAAACTTGCCCATAGATTTACAGAGGATGAATGTGTTCAATTCCTAGGATGAGAGAGGCAACAGACAAAAGCAACATAATACTATAAACTCAGCTGTTTCAGGCAGTTCCCTTTTACCCTTAAATTAAGGGATTCTCTAATGAAAAGTGACAGAGAGAATATGGATAAAAGACTAAGTACTTTTTTGTTTTCAAAGAGACACATTTCCAGTGTGTCTTATAAAAGAAAATAAAGCTACCAATAACATTAGGGTGAGACCATAACATTAGGGTGAGTGTGTGTATGCTTTGGAGAATCTTACAACCGGAGATCTTGGGCTATTCATAGCTGCAAACACTTTTACGTGGAAATAGACTTCATCAGTTACAGATTCTGACCTAAACAAGCTGGAACCATGTAAACCCAGAATTACTCTCTGAATTTCTGTAATGATGTTGTTCTGCAAGCTATTGGAGATACTTACAGTCCTAAAGTACTTGCAGTGTCATTAAGGGCTCTTTCACCTAAGGTATGTCTTGTCCAGTTTTTCCCTGAAGTGCTAACTAATCCCTTGGAAGAATCTTTGGTTCCTAAACTTTTCTCAGTCTCCTCATTATAGAAATGGACTACAGATCAATCTGAGAAATAGCAGTGTAAGCACTTCAGACAGAAAATTTTGTATATATTTTGTTATGTTAATTACAGATGTCAGGAGCCAGTTGGGTGGGAGATAGACACAGGACCAAAAAGGAAATGAGGTTAGGAAGGCAGAGGTGTGGTGATATACTTGTTCAGCTGAAGACTATATTCATATTCTGCTTGAAAACCCATTGCAGTTTTGTCTATTGAATGATTTGATTAAGCTTTAACACTGTAGTATGCTTCATTTGCTGGCAAGTGTCCAAGCTGTATGTTTACATATTCTGCAAAAATCGAGCTTAGGCTGTCCTGTAGGCAATATAGATAGGGAGATTATTGTTGTTGCTT
Organism: Psittacus erithacus; assembly: GCA_009867235.2. Taxonomy (NCBI): domain Eukaryota; kingdom Metazoa; phylum Chordata; class Aves; order Psittaciformes; family Psittacidae; genus Psittacus; species Psittacus erithacus. The sequence goes on from WYDI02011344.1 coordinate 16,571, forward strand.
CAAAAAAAAGCAGCGGAAAGACTGAGATGAAAATGGTTCTCGGCCATATAAAACATAAGTCCTGCAATAGTAGTTCAAGTAATTCTATTATGTGCATCAAGCTTTCTGATTGGCGATATTAGTGGAAATACCTTTCTCATCAAAACCACATTCAGTTATAGCAGAAGCGAGAAAGAAAACTTTGTATAAAATTGCCATTGGAGCTGCCAGTTTTATGGGAGCTCAAATTTTCTAGGAATGGGAGACATAATAATTAAAAAAAATAAACCTAGTTGAGATGCCTGAAACAGAAAAGGTCCTTTCAAATTATTATGACTTTAGACAATAATTGCCTCAGATGCACTGCTAAAACAAGACACACAGACATAAAGACAGAACTTATCATAATCATTATGTTCTGTAAAGGACCTTTTTAATGGAAGTATAGCATGAGAGAGAACATCCATTTTCAAAAACCATCAGTGCTAAATTGATCAAAATTATTAAAGCTAGATTAAAATCTAGAAAGAAGGTCAGTTTTCTGTGCATAAAATGAGCTAACTTCAAGTGAAATATGTCTTTATGAACTCTACTGCGCATTGCTGTTGTGATTTCTCTGTCTAGTCTTGGCCCAAGAATCCCGAAGTCACCAGTATACTCCAAAGGAGCACAGAATAATGGTATGAATTGCACCCTTAATGGGGTTTGTACTGTATATGCCTGTCCATGGCTGTGGAAGGAAAAAAAAATTACCTCTGTGACAGACGTTATTTATACATTTGAGATTTTGTCTTAATTTGTTCATACTGTCTGACAAAAAGTGAATTATGTCAGACACCCTAGAGAATGTGGACTGTGCTACAACGTATATCAAAATGCTATTGGTTTTTGCTTTAGAAAGTAAAAATATGAGAAAATATTGAGAGTACTTTAACTATGATTCTGACAATAAAAGAGAAAGAGCAGTGTCTGTCCTTGTGTAGGGGAGTTCCTCTTCCCTGACTCAGTCAATGGACATAAGGCATTGTTTGCTGGGTACCTGCTCCTGGCTACCCATGCTGCCAACTTTAAAACTTCCAGTGGGGATGGCTTGGAACAAAGTGAAGTTATTGGTGTTTATTACCAGGCTTTTGTGGGGTATTACATTTTGGTGTAAGTATTGTTATACTTAGACAATAGTATACAGTTGTTTTACAATAAATTGTTACTTGGTTTAAAAATCCAGTCAAACTGATTTAATCGCATATACTCATACTATATATCTTTAGTATGCATTTTGGAAGATGGTTTTTTGTTTTGTTTTTCTTGCCTTCTGTGCTAGTGATAGATCTGAGTTCAGATATTGCACACTGCAAATTCAGGCCTACCTAATTAATCTAATATTTTTCCTCCATTTATGTCCATAAAACTGAAATAAAGTTGTTTCCAAGGAATTGTGAACATAATTTCTTATGGTAACAAAGAAAATTTTAGATGTACGTCTTCTTTGACTTGATTTACAGTGTGCTTAATAGTACTATTGAAGTTTGCAGTGGCAGTGAATACTATTGACTTTGACACTTACTGGCACTTACTACTTTTTGATGTGTGACAGAGGATTTGCAGGGCAGGGCAGGCAGGAATTATCTGTAAAGATTTTGGTGGAAACAAACTGAAAGTAGCTTTAGGTAATTTTGGGGAGCCAAAATTTTGGGTTATATGACATCAAATAGAAAGAAAAAGAACAAATCAATTCAGTTATAAAAAATGTAGAAGGGAAAGAAGTAGCAAACAGAGTTATCAATTTTCACTGTTGCTTATCAACTGTATTTTGGTTGTGAAAATCCTACATTTCAAACAGATCGTATCTCTTAGCAAGAACTTCAACTTGATTTCAGGAGGCATAAGATTGGGTGCTAAGAGTTAAATGAACATTATTTTATACAGAGTAGCAAATTCTCAGTCTAACAGAATAGATAGAAAAGTATATAAATTAAACTGGTCATGTAAAGCAATTCCGTTTGCATCCTAAATATGTTACATCTATTTATATTTTGTTAGGCTTTTAAAATCTTAACACCTCTGTAAAGTACAATGCTGTGTAAATCAAGTTGTTGTCTACTCAGTATGCCATATTTTAGTGTTGTTTAAACATTATGTCCAAGATATATCATAGAAAAGGGTTGTCAGCAAAATATTCCTCAGTCCCTGCTGTTGATTTTGCACTTCAAAGAGCAGATGTTCATTTTGTCTGATGAGCTGAGAAATATCACTGACTGCATCACACAAAAATAATCTTGAAAAAATGAACCTAAACTTTATGATATATATTAGTTAGTGTAACCATTTTTCATTTACCTATTCACAATCTTTATTGCAAATTGTGTAGTGCATGATAAGCAGTACCAGAATAACACATGCAGTCACGCAGTGGGAATTGATTTTTATATTACAATGAATTGCTGACTTCAGTTTATTTCCCTTCCATTTGAAAATTCTCAAGAAAAAAAACAACAAAACAAAAACAAACAAAACCAAGCAAAACAAAACCCCAAACCCCAAAAAATCCCCAAAACCAGAAAATAGAAATAGAAAAATAGAAAAAAAAATGGAGAATATATTTAGCAGAGGAAATAAAACAGATCTGGTAAAATTGTGGTGTAGTGCTTACAGATTTTATTATCTCTTCAGGCAGCACTGAGCAAGTAGTTAATTTGCCCCATACCAGCAGTACCTCCAGCAGTCCAGGTTATTCCTTTGAATTGCCCAGTGAGTCATAACTCTACTTGTACTTCCATTGCTTGGGTGGGAAGGAGAGGAATTTCCCTTGGCCTTTACTATCAGCAAATAAGATCCAGCTTCTGACAGCAGAAGAGGGAGCAGAATGACATTTTCTGTTAATTCTCTGTTCTCTCTCTCCTCTGCTCTCGTGGACTAGTCAGTGTTTCCTTCCTTCAAGTCCAAAATCAAGGCTGGAATATTCTGCATCATATTGGTTCTTAACTGTATGGCCCAGCTTACTTGCCAAGTGACAAGACAATAAAGGTTAAACAGTAACATTTTATTTTAGCCATCTTTATTAGGAGCAATCATAATGATAATTGTGCTCTAGGTGGCGCTTTAATCTGAAAATAGGTAATTTTCTGCATTGGTCATGGGGGGAACCTGAAGTATGAGCTTATACGACAGCTAATTGTTAGAAGACTAAAAATTAAATGGCAGATTCCTAGCAGAAATTAAATTAGGGTGCTGGATTTTCAAAACAGGTGCAAGTATTAATTCTCATAAAATCCATGCTCTAGTTTAAGCCTAAGGCACTACAGGGAAAAATTGCCTCAAGCCACATATTTGGATGCAAAATGGGTAGACATCTTTTGAGGGATACAGGAACCAAAAGCCAGGTATTTCTCAGACTTTAAGGGAACCTGGAGTTGGCAGGGTTTTTTGAGAAAGTTGGCTGTATTGTAGGAAGGATTATACATTCTGATCACCACCATTTTTCCACAAGAATAATAAAAAAAGCTGAAAAAAATCTCCACAAATCAGATTTCAGGTTTTGAACGTGATATCTTAAAAGATTCAATTTCAAATATAGAAGCCATTATCTTAGGTTCACTCTGCAAGTAATCTTTATAGTCATTTCTTTAGTGGTAGTAGAAGCAGAATTTGGGAGAAGAGAACTTGTTAAAGAGAAGGAGGGGATATTGAAGAAATGAAGTCAAGTAAGAAATAAGATAATCTAATAGTGGTTTGTCCATGAAAAGGCAATAAAGAATAGGGCATGATGGGCAGCTGTAAATCTTCAAAAATATTGTGGGCACTTGAAATTTTTTTTTATGGACCCCTCTGAAGAAAGCAATAAGTAGCACTTTGTGAACAATTGTGTCTTCATTTATTTTTTATTCAGTCATAGAAGGGTGATAGAATTTGAACTTATTTTCATCTATCATCTATTTATATTAATCTGTAATATCTTGCCAACTACATTAAAGTATCTGATGGTTATTTGAAGCCTTTTTTTTATGGAAGGCTAGAAAGAAAATAATTAGGCTATTGAGAGGCCTAATTAAGGATTTTGCTCTACTCTGACTGACAGAAGAACTGATGTGACAGAAATAAGCATGGTGCCATAGACCTATAGGTATGTAGTGTGACACATCTTTTTGCTTCCTAGTGTTTTTTTGTTTGTTTGCTTATTGGAGTAAGATGATTAATTAACTTCACGGTGTATTACTTTTAGCTTGACAAGTGTGTCATTTCAGGAAATAACATTTCAATATGTAATATCTTTAGTGGTGTTAGCAAAGTAAGACTTTATTGAAAATAAACACAATACCTGTAAGATTAATGCCTGACAACACTGAGTCTATGATGACATTCTATATGAATGGTATAACAGTCATTCAGACTAGATTGTAAAGTATATGAATTATTAATAAGGGCATACAAAGAGCTATGTAAATTGGATACTGTAGGATAGAACATGTTTGAGAATAGAGGCTTCAGTGAAATAAGACCTCTGTATCTGTGATCCGTCTTACCCTTGCCAAAAGAAAGAATGTGCATAGTGGTCAATTTTCCTTTATATTAATAATAGTATAACACTTGGATCTTTTTATCTGTTTGCAAGCATGCAATATTTCCTACAGCAACTTTAATAACCATCATATGACTGAGAGATATAGTTCCAGATGTGCAGTAAGCTTTGTTTAACTTGAAACATCTATAATCACATGGCTTAATACCTCAGTTGGATGGTCTTTCTGGAAGTCCCTTATGTCAGCTGGTGGCTCTTTGGGCAGCAGTAGTAGCAGAAGGCTTCTGAGTGCAGCAGATACCCTGGGTTCAGCTGTAACAAGTTATTTTTCTCCTTCTTAGTAGCTGGTGCAGTGCTGTGTTTTTGCCTTTAGTCTGAGAACAATGCTGATAACACACTGTTTTTTTAGTTGTTGCTAAGTAATGTTTACCCCTATCAAGGACTTTTCACTGCTCTGCCAGTGAGGAGGGGCACAAGAGGCCAGAAAGAAGCAGACAGGACACCTGACCCAAAAAAGACAAAGGGATATTCCCTACCACAACATGTCATGCCCAGTATATAAACTGGGGGGAGTCACCCGGAAGGCCCACATTGCTGCTCGGGTCAGGCTGGGTGTTGATTGGCAGATGGTGAGCAGTTGTATTGTGCATCATTTGTGTTTATTGCTTTCTTTTCCTTTTCCCCTTTCAGTTTTATATTCTCTCACCTTGTCATTTCCTTTATCGTTATTATTATTGGTGGTAGCAGTAGTAGTTTTTTCTTATACCTTAGTTACTGGACTGTTCTTATCTCAACCGATTGGGTTTATATCCTTTTGATTATCCTCCCCATCCCTCTGGGACTGGGGAGGCAGAAGGGAGGGAGTGAGCGAGCGGCTGCAGGGTTCTGAGGTACTGGCTGGGCTTAAACCACAACAGCAGAACATTTTGTTTCACCACTTTCCAAAAAAAGCCACTCAGCAAAAATTGTTTGTTATGCCTTTAAGCAGAGAATGATGTCACCCAGGACAAATGACCAAAAAGAAACTACAAAAGTTAGCACAAGTCCTGACAGCCTTAAGTGATAGAGTGAATAAATTCTCAACTCATGAAGTTATCGTGGACAGTGTTTCCCATGGTTCAGTAATTAAACCAGTTAAGTGCAAGTTCCAACTTCAGATGTGAAATAACGTGTTAGAGGAAAAATCTGCTGTAGCCCTCTAGGGATACTCTGAGATTTACATTTGTAATTCTAACCCAGCTTATTGTTTCTAATAGCAGACAACATCTGCCAAGAATAATAAGAAAAATGTGATTATGAGCTTTGAAACCCACAAGCTGAAATTCCTTGATCATATTTTAAAAACATGCCTGAACTTGCTTGATTCTGATCCTTTTCTTTACATCATCTATGTTTATTTTCTTGGGTTTATTCCCTGCAAAATGAAATCTGAGTCCTTTACTCAGTTTGTATTACTGGTGAGAGGTGTGATATTATTTACAGATTTTCTCTTCCTTTTTTAGCCTTTGACAAAAACACTCTTAATTTTATTCACTGAACTGAATTTTCCCTGGTGGTATTCAAGGCCAGGTTGGACAGAGCCTTGGGTGACATGGTTTAGTGGGAGGAGTCCCTGCCCATGGCAGGGGGGTTGGAACTAGATGATCTTAAGGTCCTTTCCAACCCTAACTATTCTATGATTCTATAAACTCTGAAGAAACCTGTACACTCTTCTACACACTATGATCAGCGTGCAGATTCCTGTCACTTTGACCACAAAACAGCTAAAAATATAATTTTCTGTCTGCTGAACACACACACACATGAAGAATAAAAGGAGCCTTTCATTACTACTTTTTCATTAACTACTTTGATCTCCGCAATGTTCTTCATCGAATACCATTCCCAGCTTGCTAAATAGAATGCCCTTCTGTATATGTTCTTTCAAACTAATAATTCGTTCTTGTGAATTTTTTCCTTGATTACATTATTCTTTCATGATGTAGTCTCTGCTTCCAGTGCCCTATTGATCTTATCTGTGTGTGCCCCTGTTTCTTCCTGTCTCTACACCAAAGTGGTGCCATGTGCCTCATCTTCACATTTTCTTAAAATAGTTTATAAGTGGTCTTCATTTTTCTTTACCTTCACCCACCACTTCTTTTATATCTATTATCCAGATATGTATCTGTTGCTACCTCACATATAATTCTCTAATTGCATTGTTTATCCTAGTTAGGATGTAAACACCTCAAGTCAATGACATACCAGTGCCGTATCAGGTGCATTTTTAAGCACCGTGGTAGCAGTGAAGAAGTAACAGTCACATCCTGTATGATATCAAGAGCTTTGGGAGAATATCAGTTTTATAATGATGCTGTCAGTTTTATAGTGATGAATGAGGATAGCAATTTCTATGTTCTTTGACATTGCAGCAACTGTCAATATATGGAAAGAATAATTCCATGAGTATCACCAAATAGACCTATAAACCGTAACTATGGTGCTAACTGAGAAAACATAAAAACATAGTAGCTTTGGAATGGAGCCATTCATAAATGCATACAAATTATCTATTCCTGCTTAGAAAAAAAAAAAAAAAAGCGCCATTTCAGAGTGCTTTCAGCTAGATTAATATATCCCAAAAGTATAAAAATGTGACAAGCTGAGAGTTTTTGATTCTCAGCCTGTAGTGTCCAAGACACTTTTAAGAACAAAGATTTCAGTGACATTTCATGAAAGTTCTTACCTTCATATCTGAAAGCTGAACTGAGAATGTTTCTCTACTGAAATATTAGACCAAATTTGTTCTTAGTGTTTCAGTCATATGGAAAGAATATGGGTCTTTTTAAGTCAATGACATTACATACTCACTTGTGATGATAAGAATTTCGTGCAAGTGGAGTCACATTGATTTATTGAAGGATCAGAATTCTTTCTGTGCCTGCCTGCACTAAAGGCAAAGTTCATGATATTTTAGTGATTAAAGGTTTGTTTCTGTTTTCTGTTCAGCATTAGGAGGAAATGGATGTATAGCAAGGTGTGAATAAGGTGGAGAGCCTGATGTTACCTTCATAATTCATGCAGATTGCATAGGGGAGACTCAAACAGATTTTCTCCTTATGTGTAGGAGATTATTGTTTTGCACATTGTAAATTCTATTCTGTTGCTCTGCTGCATCAGGAGGAGTCCCAGAATGTGTAGAGCTTTCACACCACAGTCAGGACTGGAATTATTGGAGGCGGCTATCCTTGTGAAAAGCTCTTGAGCAAATGAGCCTTCTGCAGACTGTAGAGATGTATTTCAAAGGATGAAGATGTGTAACTTGGAGTTACTTATATCTTTAAAGGACATAACCTTAAGAAACCTGATCTGCTTTGGAGAGAGGGTTGTCCTAAATAATTTTTGTGTTTCTTCAAGCCTATTCTATGTTTCAACTACATTTTTTTAAAAGCAAATAGTCCTTCTGTCATCATACATATTCAGTTCAGGAGCTTCCAGCTAAACTTATCTACAAGTTGGTAATTCATATTTACGTTTTCATTTCAGGAAAATTCTTCTATTTAAAAAAAAAAAATAAAAAAAAAATCTGTGAAATACGCACTTTGTACGTAATCATACAACTACTCTGTAGCAGGCAGTCTGTAGTGTGTACAGAAAAGGTCTGAAAGGGAAGATGCTAAATGTTCCTTGAACTGTCAGTTCACAGGGACATACTGATGGAGTAGTTGTTTGGAAGCAGACACTGATAATCTCATGATCAGAAGCAAGGGACAGAGATTAATAATGAAAACCAGAAAACAGCAGAGAGCCTTTCACTGTCACAGCAGTAAAAATAAATGTTGTTTATTACTGGGGGCAGGCAGAAAAGAAACTGGTAGTAGCTGACATGAACTATCCAGCTTTTTATTGGGTTTGACTTTTGGGTATTATGTTTGAGGAGATGCAGAAAGTGCCTCAGATGGGGGACCCATAACAGTTATCTTAGCTGAGACTTCTGTTTAGTAATGATAGTAGTAAATTTAGTAGTGTCTAGAAACAGAATTGATGTGAAATAGCAATTTAATTATGTCTTAATTCTAGCACAGGTTAAATTACATTGCTTCAGAGATTGTCTTCTAATTTTGTTCTTTCAGAAGGAATTTTAAACATATGTACATTCATTAATTCCACTGTGCAACTGTCTCTGGAAAACAGAAAAGTAGTGATGTTTCAGCAAATGAAGCTGTCCTGAATCAGTTTTCTGTACCTGTTCCTGTTGAAATGCTGTTAGCAAAGTGGAGCATAGTTGGATGTGTAGATATGATAGATATATTCAAGTAGATGTTCCCTGCTTGACTATGTGTTGTTTGTGCGCTTAGGTTGCTATTGCAGTTATTCAGCGTGTATGTAGCTGTAGGGCTAGAGGAGACACTTGTACCAAGAGCGTGCTGAACTCTATTCTGCTCCTGCTCACAGAACGCTGTTTGCAGTGAGTTTTGCTCAGTGGCCAGAAAGCAGTCCTGCTTTAAGTGAGGCATTTCATGTATAAATGGGTGCAAAGTTTTCTCATTGCTGCAGAGTTATTCAGGTCTGTTTGCTCTCAGGATGAAATTACAATGATGCAAATTATAAAGAAAATGCATGGTTGCCACATTGCTCCATCCCTGGTGGTGTTCAAGGCCAGGTTGGACAGAGCCTTGGGTCACATGGTTTAGTGGATGGTGTCCCTGCCCATGGCATCGGGGTTGGAACTAGATGATCTTAAATTCCTTTCCAACCCTAACTATTCTACGATTCTTTGATTCTATATTGATCAAAACATATAATTCAGTACATTCTGGAGCCAGCATACCACATGAAATTCCTCTCCGATTGCTAAATATTAGCCTCAGCTGAAGTTTGCAAAGGCAATTTACAGGAAATTCCATAGGATAAATGAAAGGAGCCAGTTTCTGCGCAGTGTTTCTGCAGAAGGATTGGAGTTTTGGACTCATCTTTCAGTCTTGGGTCCCTGGTGAGCCACTATGAAGAACTGCAAGCAACAGAGTGAGATTTAGCAATTCCTGGTCCATCTTTGAAAAGGCATCACCCTCTTCAGTTTGCTAAGGTAGTAGACTAGAGCATGTGCCAAGATGGATAATTTACATTCGGCTGTGATTTTTATTTATGAACAACATTCCAAAAGACTTTCTAAGTGTTTTTTCACCCCTATTTTTTACTGCCCTTTTCCCCTTAAAATATGATACTAGCTTCAGTAGAGTTGTCATTGATCCTAGCAGAGCAGTGGGTTCAGTTATCTGCTATTTTTTCTGTTAACCTAGCAAGATTTCCACTATGTTTGTGTTCAGTTACATCTATGTTGGTGTCTTGCTTTCTTTGTATGCTTTTTAAGCCATCTCTCTAAAATATTGAAAGTAATTGCTTTATTATAATCAGAAAATGTAGGAATTCAAGCATTCAGTATACATTTTTCTTTTTATGTATTGATTCTGAAGGCTTTTCTTGTGTATTTGCTAGACAGCTAGTCTTACAAAACATTAAAATTTTATGACTAATACTATCAATTTATAGATGGATTAGGAGAAAGACCTGTCAGTAAATAAGGTTCTGGAGTATGAAATTCATTTTTCATCTGTGCACACATTAAACTGCCTAGACAATGGCACTTTTAGGACAGAGGTGCCATTCACTGAAAGTTAGTCTTATAGTAGACAAATAGATTGAATAACCTAGTCCATAGTAATCCCATTTCTAATATTACTTGGCATAGTATCATTATCAAAGAGCCGTCTGTGTGCTCAAGAAATTAACCAAAGGTCAGATTTTCCCACCTGGTATTTGAATTTCTTTTACCAGCTCCTTCTCTTTGAAATATATGTTCATATGGTTTAATGTGATGTAGTGACATGACCAAAGACCTAATGTATCCAGAAAGCTAACAGTCTACAAATAATTCTTTCTATTTAAAATATAACTGTAAGAAACAAAAAATGCAAAATGTCCTGAAATACTTCTAAAATTTCATGTCAATGCTTTCCTATTGTTTTTGAAATCACGTAGTATTCTTTAAAGCCCCAGCTGTATCATTTTAATTGTCTGGAAAGAAAGGGAGATGATTTTCTAGTAGATTAATGGATTTCAGGTGTGTTTTTCATCTTTTTTCTTTTCATCTATCAGAGAACTATGAGTTATTTGTAATGATTTGTTTTTCAGAAAGATTGCACATTATTTCTTTCTAATGTTCTGTGGATATTATGGTATACTTACATAAAATTGAAAACACTAAGGATAATGCATTGGCCAGAGGAAAATAAGGTACTAAATTAAATGAGGACTTGGTAATGAACTGGAAAATTAAGAATTTAGACTATAAATCATTCCTTTTTCTATGACCCTTAATATGTGCACCTTTTGGAAATCACAAAGACTGCGACAAGAGACAAAAAAGAATTTAAAATATCCCTGTGTCACAGCTAATCAAAACAGTATTTTTTAATTCTACCATATTTTACTGAACACCTCCACAGTAATATTGGAACTATATCATGGATTTAATTTCAAGTTTAGACTATATTGGGTAGATTCAAGCTGTTCTGTATTTAATCATATCTATATAGATACCTATCATATCTATAGGTAGCTATATTCTTTACCATAATGTTCATTAACAATTTAAAATGCTACAGCTGCCTTCAAAGGAAGGGACACACAGTTTATTGTAGTTTTCTTATGAGCTGTGTATTTTCTTCTTTGGAGACTTTGAATTATCTTGTTGACCTCCAAATCTTGCTGGTGTTTTTGAAACTTCAGAGAAGGTAGAAAGATAGAATCTTGCCTTTTGTGAAACCTTATGTATTTCCTAATGCTGAGAGATAGAATTTAAGTTGTAATTACATAGCTGTCTTTTCCGCAATGGAGTGCTGAAAGTGGATTAAACGAGTAGTGCTGTGTGCATTAAGTACTCTTCTGCAGTACAGAGCTGCAGCATTTAGAGTTAATTCATTACTCTCAATTTTTCTTCCCTAATGATTTAACCTTTCAGAGTTAGCATCTTTTCATGGCTTTTACACTTTAAAAGAAAGTTTGCTAAAGCAGAATTGGATTTTCAACATGATCAGTAAAACTAAATCTAAACTACTCATGGATCACATCATTTGCTCCTCTTTCCTCATCTGTTTTATTAAAGAGTGTTTTATCACTCTTTAAAAGTGCTGTGAGTAGACTAAAACATCCAACAGGAAAAGTGAGCGTAAGCATCTCCTATATAAGCACATGATTAAATTTCACAATATTGCTGAGATCTAGAAAGGTAATCTTCTGCAGATAGTTCCTTTAGAGGAGAACTTTCTTTTTGGTGTGCCAAAGTGTTGTTTAGAAAACTAAGGTCACATTATGTTCCGGGTGTTAAAACACATAAAATTGAGAGTCTTGGATTCAGTTTTGGTTTTACTAACTGAAGTAGGGACTGAAACATGAATCTTTCTTCATTTGACATTTCAGTGCCAAGTGAGCTGTCTGCTACTCTTATGTATGGCCACTTCACTATTCTTGGGAAGATATTTCTGTCCTATCTAAATATTGAAATATTTGCTGTCAGAAAAAAGATTGTTATCTTGCCATACTGACTGCCTGTTAAAGTGGAAAGCCTTGCTTTGGAAAAAAGAATATTTAACCTTCTATATCTTGGGCCTTTATATCCAAACCAAAAATAAAAATTAAGTATTTAATCCTTTTGATTTATAATTCTGCATAATTCAGGATAAAATGCAGCTCATCCTGCCATTATGGAGTTAAGAAAATCATTGTCTTTGGAAAGGAGTACCCGAAGATAGGAAGTAAGATACTGTTTTTAGAGAAAGCTCTTTTATTGTTTGTTTTTAATGACAATCTTTGCCTTAAATCCAGAAAGCAAAAAACTGATACACGGACATAAACCCTCCACTGTGGCATATCAGGAAGTGGGGACATAACGTTTACAAATAGCGTTTGTAAAGAGACCTCTTGCAATTGGGCACACTGTGTGTAGTCTGTTAGATTTTGGTCTACATAGACAAAAATTGGGATCAGCTTCTCTTCTCCACAGTCCTTTCCCTTTTCTTGGCTTAGAACTGTAAAGTCAAGCCTTTCACACTGCTTTTCGCAACGTGGCTGTATGATGCTTGCATGAGCAGAGTAGCAAACATACCACATATGCTGTACATGTGCTATATCATATAGCATAAGCTGTTCTGATGCTGTGGCACTTAGCTTCACAAAAGCTAAGGACCTTTCAACTCTAGGGATGTGAAAGCATTTGACAAGTGTTGTTTAGATGAACCTCATCAGCTCCTTTGAAATAGGCATCATTTTTTTCTCTATTTTCTCACAAATGATAAGTTTGGCTGTGGTTTCACACTGAACTGATCAAGCTGAAAGATTTTTTCCTGTTCTTGGTTTTCTTTTTGGTTTCATTGAGGGTTTGGGGTTTTGGGGGTTTTTTTTGGTGTGTCATTCCCCACCTGTCGTGGTTTAAGCCCAGTCATAAATTAGAAAAGCATGTAGCCTGCTCGTTTTCCCCCCACAACCTGTCCTTCCCCTCCCCCCACCCCAACTCCCGGGGGGATGGGGAGGAGAACCGAAAGAATGCAACTCCCATGGGCCGAGACAAGAACAGTCCAGCAACCAAGGTACAACACAAACCACCGCCGCTACCACCAATAACAACAACGATAAAGGAAATAACAAGGGAAGAGAACACAATCACCACTCGCCGATTGAGCAGAGAGCTAGCCCTTCTGGGTATCTCCCAGTTCACATCCTGGACATGACGTGCTATGGTATGGAACACCTCCCTGGCCAGCCTGGGTCAGGCGTCCTGCCTCTGCCTCCTCCCGGCCTCCCCTCCTCCCAGGGCAGAGCATTAGGCTCAGAAAGTCCCTGACCAATTGTAAACGTTCTAAGCAGCAGCTACAAACATCGGTATCATCAGTACTGTTCTCAGGCTGAAAGCCAGAAACGCAGCGCTGCATCAGCCACCAAGAAGGAGAAAAAATGACTGCTACTGCTGAACCCATGACACCCACCCCACCCCCTACCCCCTCCCACAGTGAAATCAGTCTTTATTTCAATTCACTACAGTAAGGCTCTGGCAGCTATGTCAACATTATGGCAGGCGGTGGTACAGGAATTCAGATGCCTTCTTTAAGTGTGGGGAAGCAGGGTCCTTAAGTTATCACTGAAGAAATTGTGTGAAACCGCTTTTGACGTGTATCAGGGTTACTTTTTTGCGTAAAATCATGTTGAAATTGGTCACAGAGGGGACAGCTGTCCTAAGTGTTTGCATTAGCGACAAGTCTGACCTGCAGCAGGAAGGAATATTGCATATGTTGTGAAGGAACATCTTATCTAGAATTTCCATTTTTCTCCCATGTTTCCATCAGTTTGTGAAATGTTTTTTTACTTGCTAATTGCCAAGCTTCTTTTGAGAAAATCAGCAGGAGTGTATTTGTGACTCACCCGGTAATTACCCCGATTATTTCTGAAAGGTACAGAGTTCAGTGAAAGTTAGGGAGACAGGAAGTCAAAAAAAGAAAAAAAAGTTGGTATTTCTTTCTAATGCATAGGCTTGTGAAGGAAGACTTGGTAAGGCTGTAGAGGAGAGATTGAATAATCCTATTTACTTACCATTGTATTTAATTTCTGCTCTATTGCTCTCAGTTTTCACATAAGCGAAGCATGACTCTTCCTTATTTAGGAAAGAAAAAATAAAACATTTATTACAGCACGGAAAGATGACTCTGTTTGGGGCAGTCTAATAAAGATTGAAGCTGCTTTCCTGCTACATACACCACATACAGCTATGCCCTCAAATAAGACTTAAAGCAAAGCCTAAAGAGACAAAATTTTTCTGGGATGACTTAGGGGCCAACACTTTTAGTAAAATCAGGGAAAACACATTCTAAAAAAATTAAAAATAACCACCCCACACCACCAAACCCTATTTTGCAGTTGAATAAAGATAGGATTAGAAGTCTGAACTGGAGGAAGGCTGGCCACAGGCAAGCAACCAGCTGGCTGTCTGCAGCTTTGCAGAAGATTTAGTAGTAGAGTAGATTATAAGCAGGAGCTAATAATGTCGTGCTGATAACTGCAATGGGGAGAGCAGAAATCCATCGGCTTGCCATGGATGAACTGGAAGCGCACATATAAGATACAGTTTTTCACACTGCACGTTGGTGTTCAGGGAAGTCCATAGAAGCTCACCGAGCAGGTTTAGAGAAATATGGCCTGGGGAGGAGGACGAGCTGTGTAATTGGGAAACAAAGGCTTGAGATACAACTCTTTTTTTGTGTCTGTGGTGGGTAGGTTGAGAGGAATTACATTGTAGCATTAGAAGAAATTGGCAAAGATTAAGCACTACGCTAGGTAGCGTATGGAATTTATTAAATCCTCACTGTTGGAGGTCTTTATTAACAGGTCTGAATAGGAGGAATTCATAAAATATGGTCTGTGTAGCCCTGATGCTATGTGACCACATCCTGAGAAGTACAGGTCTAAGATGCTGGATGATTTCTCCATATTGCAGATTAGGACCTTAAAGATCATCTAGCTCTAACAGTCCTGCCACAGGCAAGGACACTTTCCACTAGACGAGGGTGCTCAGAGGCTTGTCCAGCCTGGCCTTAAACACTGCCAAGGACAGGGCAGCCACAGCTTCTCTGGGCAACCTGTACTAGTGCCTCGCCACCCTCATAGCAAAGAACTTCTTCCTAATGTCTAATCTAGATCTACCTTACTTCAGCTCAAAGCCATTCCCTCTTGTTCTGTCTTTACATGTCCTTGTAAGAAGTCCAGCCCCCTGATCATCTTCACAGCCTCCTCTGGACTCACTGCAACAGGTTCACATCCTTCTTATTTTGGGGCCTCAGAGCTGAATGCAGTACTCCAGCTGGGGTCTCATGAGAGCAGAGTAGAGTGAGAGAATCACCTCCCTCAACCTGCAGGTCATGCTCCTTTTGATGCAGTCCAGCACGTGATTGGCTTTCTGGGTTGCAAGGACATATAGGAAGGGGCAGGTGCTCACCTGCACTGTGTCCTTTTGCATGGAGGGTAGGCAACCAGAGATGCATGACTGCCTGCAAGTACATCTAGAAAACAGAGGCAAACTCCAAACTAAGATAGCTGGACTGGAGAGATACCTATCTCAAACAACATAATTACTGTTGCTGATCCGGCCCTGAGGCAAAGGGATGAATTACATCAGCTCTTGAGGTGCCTTTTAATCTTCTTTTAACCACAGTTCTGTGGCTAAATTTTTATTTTGCTCTAAATGCTGAAAATTCATAAACATATTGTAATAAATTACTTACTGAACAATAACTCTCTTTCAGTTGTATGTCCTCCCATGTTACTGCAGTAACTTTCTAATCAACAACAAAACCACGAGAAATCCACAGAAATAAATGGCTAGAATCCAGTGAAACACCAGAATATGAGGCTTTTGCTGATAGTTTTTGCTTGTTCAGAAACACTTCCATCTCCGGCTGTATTGGCTTGTGGCACATCTGCATGAAAGTATCACTTGTGCAAGCAGTTTTGCTTTATTCTTTTGCTAACCTATTATAGTGGGAGGTAACAGTATAAATAGCTTTTGTGTGGGAGAAGTCTCACTCTTAGGATTGAATCTAATTATTTACCTATCTTTCAGTCAGATAATGCTCCAGGAGTTCATACTTGTTTGCCAAAACTGTAATTTGAGTTGTCACCTTTCTTCTAACTTATTAGTTATTCTTCCTAACTTTCCATTATGTGACTTCTAACCAGAAAGAACTCTGTTGGCACAAATATTCCTTAGCTTTGGATGCCTCACTCTGGAAAATATCAAAGACCTTCTAAGATCAGAAAATAGCCACAAAGTTCAGACTTCTTTTCTTCTTGCTGGAAGAAAGTATCAATACGAGGCCACATTTCAGAGGATATTTCAAAGTCAGCATGTCTACCACCCTCAAACAATACACCCAATATTCAAATGAACAACTGAGTATTAAAGGGAAAAAGGAAAAAAAGAATACTCATGACCAAAATTTCCTAATCAGATGTATATAAAATACTACATTTGAACTCATAATTAAATGTTTCATCTGTCAGAATTGAAAAATATCAGTATGTCTGTAATTTGGCCTCATCCTTTACAGGTCAGCCATAAGATTTATTCAACTTGCCACTGTGTTACCATGTTGAACGTGTTCTACTTACAAAATTTTGTCAAGCTTCGGCTTTGAGAAGCCCCTCTGGAATTTATGCAAACGCAACTTTTAGTTGTTTATGGCTCATTTCACTGGGATGGCAGAAATCATCCTGCTGACCCAGAATAACTACTGAAAGATGCTCTAAGAAATGAAGCATTTGAGACTTGAGCTGGTACAATTCTATTTTACATTCACTTGACATTATTAGAAGCAAGTATTTTTTCTAGTCCAATTCTCTGTTATGTTGTACCTTTTTTAAACCAATGTCAGTAATAATAATTTTAAAAAGAACTAAAATTTAGCAGTCATATGCACCTATAAACATAGTCTACATAGGGTTATGTATGTTATGAGTTCCTGAGGTCTCTGATTTTTGTCTTTCTTTCATATTTCCTGTTCACAAAAGTGGCTTTGCTTAATGCCTGACAAATACCTTTTCTGTTGCCTCCTACTGAGCCTGCCAGCCTGTATACTCAGTCTCCAAATCTGCCACCCTTGTGACACATCTTTCACAAAGAGAGTCTTTGATAAAGAATTTTGTAATACAGAGGCTGCCAGTCCCTTAAGAAATAAAATACCTTACTGTTTGCCAAACCAATCTGAATTTTTTTTTTCTTCCCCAAGCACGCTTTAATACTGAAGTAAAATTAAGTTCATTGTAATCATATTCAAAGTAAACAAGTTCTCTCATGCTTGGAAATGGGTGCCATGAAATGAA
This sequence comes from Psittacus erithacus, assembly GCA_009867235.2. Classification (NCBI taxonomy): domain Eukaryota; kingdom Metazoa; phylum Chordata; class Aves; order Psittaciformes; family Psittacidae; genus Psittacus; species Psittacus erithacus. The sequence goes on from WYDI02011344.1 coordinate 33,969, forward strand.
ACAGCAATAGTTACCTGCTGCTTTAACTTAGGTCCTAGATATTTTCTTTGGACTGTGAACTGAACTTCCAGGATGATCTGCTCAGGTGTCAGAAATGGGTCTGTTTCTCAGCTAATGTGCCTCTTTGAGGTATTCTCTTTCCACATAAAAACTGCTTTTTGGAAGAAAAATCTTCCTCTATCTGTTCCCCATCTCTATGAGGGTCCCAGGAGAGTGAATGCATCTCTAGGGAATGAAGGTCACTCTAACTCTTGATATTTAAATCCAGCAAGAAAGTACTGACTACTAATGAATTATCACTGTTGCACTGGCAGCACTTGATGTGCAAAGGTTATCTGAATGTCACTTGCTGATGCCAGATCTAGAAAAACAATGTTTAGCTGTCCAATGTTAAACCAGTTGTATGATATATATTTCACTCTGCCCAACTAGCTATTCGGATTTACTGCAAAAAGTCCTCATCAATATGCCATCTGTTATAGCTTCAGAACCATGTAAAACATGTTTACATTAGTGAAAAACATTCATTACTAACTATTAAGTGAGATGTGAAGACAATGACAAACACTGGGAAAGGTTTGGTGTGTTTTTTCTCCAATTAAAAAGCTTAAAATGTGCTACCCAGGTTAACAGAAAATCCTGTCCTTAGAAAGCTCTTTTCTTACTTCTCAGTATAATAATAATTTATTAAAAAACAAAACAACACCTCTGGGGAAGAATTTTGTCTTTGCTGGACGTATTGGACTGTGTTATAAATATTCTTGTGATTGTTTTCTATAATTTATACCTCAGTGTGGCAAAGATGTACAATCTAAGTATTACTTTATCTTTGTTTTAAAGAACTGTTTCAACATAAAGAGTTTAATTTGCCAGGTCTTTTGTTAATAATTTTGAAATCTAATGAGTTACAAAAATGTTATGCTGTGTACAGACATAATGGTACAAAAATGTTTGGAGTTTAGTTGTCTGATAAATCCACAATCTCTTAAATGCAAATTAATTTAAACTACCGTTTTATCTGGCTCTATTAAACCAGATCATAAATATTCTTATTAGCATCCTGGGTTTCAACCAAGCTGGGGAATATAGTCCTCTTTCCTTGCTTTTGTCAATAGACAGAAAGAAGTAGCATTAGTCTTTTTCCATTGCTTTGTTCTTGTGATTTATTGTCTTTCTGTTCTGGGAATCTCTGAGAAGGGCATGTAACCTCTTAATGAGAATGAATCAACTCATGCTTTTATCTGGCTCAGCGTATCAGGTAGATGGATAAGGAGAAGGTATAGAACAAAAGTTTCAAAATTCAAAGTCTCAAGTGAAAAAAAAAAATTTAAAAAATTTCTTCTACTGGAAGAAATAGAATAGATAAATACATAGTAACAGCACCAGTTGGGGCTGGGGAAATCATAGCCACATTTCTACAAGACTACTGTAATATTTTCTTATGCTAACTGAGAAATTTTTAACCGCAGATGTTTAAAATGCAATTGAATGTCACTTCAATGCTTACATGTCTTAGGGCAGAGTATTTACTACAGTGGCTGAATTCTCTGAAGTGTGACCTTCATTTCCTCTCATATCTGAAAAGAATAAAGTATATTTATTAAAAAATAAAAATAAATATAACTGGGTACGTGAGTATTTCGATATATAAATTTATGTAAGTATATACTTTCTCATTTTTCTAGCACTGAATTCAAAACTTGCTAACATACAGGAAGGCCTAACAGAAACCACTGTTGTCATCTTTAATGCAAGTTACAAAAGATTGTCTGTAACTAGTTAAAGGCAAGCAATGATTCAGCTGTGGGTAAGCCTTATAAACACATATGTAAGTAAGCATTTCTCACAGGCGAAGAGCTGATAGACAGGAAATCTTTGAAAATTTTAAAGATATAGAAGTAGATTTGCAGGTGTATCCGTAGTATCGATAGTGATTTATGTTACAGGTAAGCCTTATGCCAAAGCATAGCCCCACTTCTTGCTTTTCTGTCCATCTTCATTCACCTTCCAAAGACTGTAACTTCCTATTCCTTATTGTTCCTAGCTTTCAACCAGCTGTTGTGATTGCAAATTAGTTTTTGTCTTTTTCCCACCACACACCCATATATCTTCACCCCTCTTCTTTTGGTTTGAGTATACCAGAGGTAGCTGCATATGGTCAGGCACCAGCAGAGATTTGGAACTTCTAGTATGAAAGATTAAATGCAGCTTGCTGGAAATAGACATGAATTATTGCTATGATGGACGCAGTAACGTAGTGTCGTGGTTTAGGCCTGCCACACAGCCCACTCACTGCCCCCCCACCTCCTCCCTCGGCTCCCGGAGGGATGGGGGA
>WYDI02011345.1:0-17397 GCA_009867235.2 Psittacus erithacus
TATATTTCCCTTTTTCCAGTCATCAGGAACTTCACCTGACTGCCATGATTTTTCAAATATGATGGACAGTGGCTTAGAATCATATGACGTAGTCTTAAAATTTGGTGCCTGTTTTGATTCCTACTAACCAAGATTCCAAATTCCTTTCTTCTCAGAGGCTGACACATAGTCATGGCAGTCCAACGGATTAATTTTTCTCTTTCAGAGTCAGCTTGTTTTTCCCACTGTTTTCCATGAATCCAAAACTAGTTAAAAGATTATTATATCAATAAATTGTGTGACTTAATCTGTAGGAGTGGGCAGATGAGATCTCCCTTTATAAATCTGTTGACATTTAGTGAGCTGGGTAAAATCTGAATAGCAAAATTGTGCAGTGAAAATCTGCTGAATTACCAGCAGCAGTAAGCTGGTTCATGTACAAGAGGTACCCATAGAATTATTATTTGCTTTAATGCACCTTTCAGATGTTTCAGTGAGCACTAGATATACCACACTGTGCAGATGTGTATGTCTACAGACATACAAGACACCACCCCTTGTTTTGAAGGGTTTATAGAAGATTCGATGGGATTAATGAGGCAGTAGAAAGTAAGTGGAACAGAATTCCAAGGGGTAAGGTTCATATGTACTCACAAACCCTCAAAATGGACAAAGTGATACTTGAAAACACAGTATTCTTCACTATATTATGACGAGAATTGTCATCTTCCAGAACACTTGTAGAGCCCAGTATTATCCTAAACAATCATGCAAGGGAACACCCTTTGGTGAAGAAAACTATCTTTTGCTGACAGCACTCATGTTCCTTCCATTCACCAGACTTCACCAAGAATATAGTTTTCTATACCCGTATTTCCATAATCTCTTCCTCTTTTTATCCTCTAGCAAAGATGACTAGCTAGACATTCTCTTCTATCTTCTTTTACTGTTGTTGCTTAAAAATGAAGCCCCTAAGACTCTCACTTCCTTTTCTCCATTCCTTGCAATAAACTAGCACAGCTGTGATTCCAAAGACAAATGAAACTCAGGGAAAGGAAAGTACTTATTAGAGGGTGCTTTATCCCAATCTAGATTCCTTAATTTTTGAATTCCCTGGACAAATTCATGCCTAGTGCCTCTCTGTGACAGTGTGTTAGTGATACCATGCTATGAATCACTTGTATCCCTGGTGCCTTATAGGCCACAATGGATGCACTGTACTAGTGATAAAGTGCTCTTGGGTGTTTGAACTAGGTTCCTCATTCACACAATTGAACGAAGTCCCTAAATCTAGATAGATTAACTTTGATTTCTTAGATAATTGGATATGGATTTTCTTCACTCTGCCTAAACTGGTGGAATCAGAGCTAAATCATGGTCCAACTTTGCTTGAGTTTTTCCTTGTACAGCTAATCTTCCCCTTCAAAGATTTCCATCCTTTCTGAATCCTCCTTTTCAAAAATCACAACTCAACTTTTGCAAACATGCCTTGTTCTGGGATCATTAACAGGCTGCTCATTTATATACTTCCTTATTTCACAAATCCTCTCCTGGGACCTGAAGGGCAGGATGAATGCTTCTTTCCTCACCTCTGTTGAAGTCACCTCATTACAGCCAGAGGAACCTTGTTTAAATGTGAGCTCTGACCATGCAGTCCCTACAGCATCGCTTGTTCCAAAGTTGCCTACCACTCACATTTGGCTTAGTTATACCGCAACTCAGACTGCTGTTTCTCGCCACTAAAAGGGGGGAGTGAGAGCAAGGCTGACCTTCACGCCAGTCCTGTTTCCACAAGAATGCTTCCAGTTTGCCTACAGTGGCAATGAGGGCTTTTAAAAACTGGATCACCAAGGATATAAATATATCTGGAGTAACAGAAAGGTTGTTTGAGAACTTTTACGAAGAGCAGTGGAGAAAGGCTGCACATTTGCACACCCTTGCTACATTCTATGAAGAAGTAGTGGGCCAGGACACTTTTTTGTTATTTCGTATCTATCTACCATGAAACACACTGGAGCTTTTCCCACGGACTGCACATCCATACCATCTGTCTTGTGCTTTCTGACAGAACCAGGGAGCAGGTAAGTTTCCTACCTCACTACTGTTCCTAAATAGGCATGACATGAACTTGAATTTCTCCCTCTCATTCTTATAATCTGTGTAAGCAGAATCACCTGTGGAGCAAAAGTTTGAGGCTTTTGACCACGTCTTACACTGTCAGGAAAGAAAACTCAACTATTTGGTGCAAAAAACCCCAGGAGCTCAGTGATAAGGAAGAAATATGTTCTAAGTTGCAGATAATAGAAAGTATTCAAAACACTGGAAACACCTCATGGGAAGCAGAAAAAGTACTGAATCATCTAACTTGAATTGCAGGTATGCTCTCCACACTCTCCACTACTGTTATGGTCACTTAGTTGCTCTTTTTCTAAAGTACTGTTGTCTTCTTCCACGTAATGGATGCTACCTGAAAGCCAGTCACATTTAAACTAGTGATGCGTAAAAGCAACAAAAAAGGCGCACAGAGAACACAGGAGAGTAAACAGGTTTTTGAGTTTGATATGGGTCTGAATAAACATTATAAATTCAATGATGACATTTATTATTTCTATTTACCTGTATGTGGATAAACGGTTAACAGTGTAAAAAAACATCCTGTGGCACTGTTTCCACTTCCATGTCTTTACAGGTGCACTGAAGTTTAGTTTGACTGCATTAACAAAGCTGCCAGATTTTAAGGAGGCAGCATAAAATCTGAAGGAGGAAACGACATGAAAATTCATTTCCAAGAAGACTCAGGCACCCTGATGAACGTGATAGGGAGGGGGGAAGAAATATTAATAAATGATAAAGCCAGCAATAGTTAAAAAGTACTGATAACAAAAATCACAGGTAAAGCCCTCTGTTCTGACAAGAGAGATGTTCTGAACCACTGTGCAAACAGTAACATACTCAAAACTTGTTCAACACCTTTAAGTAAAGCTGAAACAACAGCAAAATATCTACCTAGTCATTTGTACTGATTTGAGGGCAGTCACCTCCTAATCTGTAAGACTGGTCTCTCTGCAGTAAGAGTCTCTAACAGTTTAAACCACTGTCAGTGTATTCACATTGTCACATTAGCAAACTAACTTTAAAAGAAAACACTTGGGAAAACTAAGAGAAAACTCTCTGGGAAGTTTTGCTGCCACACAGAGGAGGATAAGCTCTCAGGTTAATAGATACAGTTGTACCTTACCTCGTTCTGCAGTTTAATACCCCCACACGCCCCTACTCCTTTCTGCTGAGCACACGTGCTGGGAACTGGAGTGTTTGACCTTCCCCAGCTCTCTGCCAGAAACTCCAGTGTAACCTTTACCTCCAGCAAGGAGCTGCGCTTCTTTTTCCCCTGGTGCTCCGCGCAGAGCAATCTAATACACCTCATCATGTGGTGTGTTGCTATAGCAGCAATGAATCCAGCTGCTGTGACACAAAAGACTGACAAAGTTGGTGGTTTTTTTTCCTGTCCACCCACCTGGTAAAAGTCAGGGTTGTTTTCTTGTGCAGCACATCTAACCCAGATAGACCCGTGCTACCTGTGAGAGCTAAGCTGTGGCAAAGTCTAAGAACGACACAAAGGTTTTGCTCTGGGAAACTTGGGGGTTCCTTTTAAGAAAAGAAATGAGTCATGAGTATGAAATCACCACTGAGCCCTCAAACAGCTGATCATTACTTTTCCTGCCATCCACTGGTTTCAAAATTTAGGTCCTGTCTCCATAAGAATTGCAATCACATAATCGTGGTTGGCAGACAGAAACACAGAGCCGGTACAGGTGACAAACACCAGATTTACCCTTTCAGAAGCAGACCACCCATGCACTTCTACCCTCCTGTCCTGGAAAAGAGCTTATACGAAATTGTTTGCTTGTGGAAGAGAATTGTGTTTTTCTGGAAAATGCTAATAATCATTATTAAAACCCTGCCCTGCTGGATTAAGCATGAGCACTTACACAGGAGAGCCTTCTGAGCTAAACATTGATGCTTTACAGCTTCAGATGAATTGCTGCTGAGACATGTTACTAGAACTGTTCAAAATCTGCCTGGGGAAGTGTACTAGAATATAGGAATCGTTGCCTCTAAGGTCTCAGCCTTGCAACTGTATCTTTGAGAACAAATTCTTCCTGTGAAGCAGGGCCATAGTCTTCCTCCAGCAGTTTGAGCAGAAAGAAAAGGGTTGAATGTGCAACAGAGCCAAGCCTTTCACCTGTAGGAAGTTTCTTCAAGAGCGAGGACTGAACTAGCAGCAACCTGATACGCACCACACCAACCACTTGAGGCTTTTCTGAAGCAGTTCTAATAGGGTTTTGCCCGCAACCAGCCTTCCCCCAAAGTTGCTAGGCATTGTGAGCTGGAATAACTGCTTCTGTTTCTAATAAAATAACTGTTTCCAAGGCAAAAACCCTGTTCACAGTGTGAAAGATACTACTGGTCCAGAAGCACCTTAATTAGCAATGTAACTGTATCATCAAAAGGCCAGCTTTTCTACTCACTTCTCTATTTATCTAAATGTGGCTAGCTTTGGAGTTCATGGATCTCCAGTTTTATACACGTTCAGAGCTGTTCTAAGAGACCTCTGAAGATGGAAAATGGCAGTGCAGGCTCCTGGAAGAGTCACCTTACTTTGCCTTGAAGTAGGAATTCATTTATGTATTTACTTTTAAAATTCTGCCTGGCATTCTGGATACAGAAGACAAAACACAGGGTGCAGGAGGATCATCCTCAGAACGTCTACAATGACTCAACACATACTCCCTTAATTGTTACTACACAGTGAATTTTCTTCCCCAAATCCCATCAGGAGAACACATAGGCCATATAGCACATCCTGAAGTTGTATAATGTGATTGAGTTTCAGCTGGTACACCGTTGTTTACAAATTCTGTGATAAGTACTTTACACACAACAACTGCAAAAAACCCCAAAAGCTGAGAGGTAAGCAAACCTTCCATGCAGGTCTATTAATGTTACTGCCTGCCTTGTACGCTTTGACCTCATTCTAATTGCACATAAACAAGAAAACCTATTGAGAGAGTCTAACGGACTACTAAAGGATGTCACCTATTGTAAAAGAAAGGAACACAGGCTTTTGAAGAGCAATATCCCTCTGAACCAACAATGATGCAGGTCATACAGCTGAAGCTGCTTTGAGCCCTGCAGAAAGCTCCCTCACCGGAGGGCTTTCCCGCTTTGCAGGACTTGTGGACGCACATCACGTGCTCACTGTTTATAGAAGGGCTGATAATGCAAAGATTAACAGAGCCATAACTTCAATAATTCATGTACACTCTGGTGTCCTGAGGCTAAAAGCAGCCTCCTGTGTCACTCATGATTTCACGCTTTCACAGGCTTTATCTCTTCCGCTGCATTCTCTTCTGAACCTAGTTTTCCTCCACTCCTACAGGTCTGTAGCAAACTGCAGGGGACCTGCAGCATAAGACAGCCAGTTTGAGAAATCGTGCTTGTCAGTATGGGGGATAGCCCTGAACTCTTCAGGTTTGTTAACAAGGTAGGCACGTAGAAAGTGCTCCTAAGGAAGGTGGGAACCAGCTTCCAGTGGCACTTATTTTTGTATGGAAAGGACTGGGCATGGCTTGAAGCATTGTCGTGTGCTTACTCTTCTGGAACAGTCAGTTAATACACTACCTGGAAAATGCCACAGGAGATCGAGCCAATGTCAAAGGAAGGTTATTCTGCCCTTCTTTAAATACCCATTGGCCAGAGGCTGCACACACACAGCATCAAGAACATTTGGACTTGTAAAACGAATGGCCACGTTTCCATCAAAATACTTCCTCATCAGAAATGCTACTGAGCCTTCTAGAGGGCTCTCTTCCTACTGCCATGGTGGGGCTGGCAAGATGCTACATGCCAGCTCTGGCTCCCAGCCTGCTGTGCTGGACCCAGGCAAGTTCTCATACAGCCGCTTGAACATCACCACTGAGACCTGGGTCCTGCGAGCCCCGAGCCCCAAGCCCCAACAGCATAGGTCCAGCATGGCTTTCGAGGGCCTGTGAGCCCCCTGCAGGCCACAACACTGAAGGGCAGAGACAGCCAAAGGGCTCTACAGAGCCCAGCCCCTTGGAGGCAGAGCTGTCGGTACACCAGCGCTAACAGGCCTGTCGGGACTAAGCTGACTTGGGTGCCTTACTCAAACTAGTGATGCTTCAGGCCAGAGTGGTGGAAATAGAGCACAGAAACATCTCTGTGGCTGAACTGATTCACAGCGCTACAATTATGTTCTTCCAGCACTGGTGGGGAGGTGGCATGCAAAGACAAGAGATGTGGTTTGGCATGTGGGGAGACCATGCACTGAGGCAAGTAGCCTAAGAGTTGGTGTTACAGAACTGCGGCCTTAGTCTCCTTATAGGTGAAAAAGGGCTGTGACAACAGAAGTCTTGACAGCCTCTCCTTCCCCCGACTCCCTCCTCCCTGAGGATCCAAGTATTGGGTAGCTGGCAGTGCATGCTGCTGGCAGCCAAAAGCCTATGCAAGCTCTATGGTGCGAGAACCCAGAGTGCCCTGAAAAATGACTTCTATTGTTTGGTGAACAGGACTGATGCGCACCTCTGGCTGCAATTAAACTCTGAATGCAAAATAAAGCACTTTAACCAAAACAGGTCAGAATGAGCAAAACCTCTCCAAAACCCAAGTACGAGGACCTGGGTTCATCCGCGCTTTTCACCTACCAGTGACAAGCCCATGGGGTGGTATTCCCTGGCAGACCCTCACACCAAGCCAAATGAGGAACGTCCCTTGGCAGAGAGCAAGTACCATGACCCTGCCTGCACACACCTCTGCAGCTGCCTGTGGGGAGTTTGATGGCTTCTCAGTGGCTCCTACAGCCTTGCTGAGGGATAGGGAGAAACCAGATGTACAGGGAAAGGAAAAGGAGAGAGGAAGCAGGGAAGCAAGAAGGATATACATAATTTCCAGACTCTTTTCCATCATTCCTACCTCTTCCCCAGGTGAATGTTATGGCTGTGAAGGACCTAGGAACTGTGAGGTTCAACTTTTATTCCCCAGGCTGCCACAAGCATCCTTTTGCACACGACTGATCTGTGCAAATCCTTGTTAAATACTGGTGAGTTGCTCCTAATTTTTGCTCACTGTTCTGAATGGTTTCTTTACTTCTCCTTCTGTTAGGGAGAACTCACTGGTTACCACAAAGCACTGTCAAATATTTGCCATCCATATCAAGAATTTTCCACATCTGGCTTCGCATTTTCTCTCTCGGATGCTTGACTTGTTCCTTCCCTCGTCCTGCTGCCCTTCCAGAGAATGGTTACTATGACATTGAACACAAGGCCAGCAATCACCATATGAAGCAGCACCACAACACAGGGGAGAATGAATGTTTGAAGACTAGACCACAGCTATGCAGAATGACAGCTTGAGCATTTTCAAAGTGAGGGAACAAACATGGAAGTACAAGAGGCCAGGGAGTGGTTTGAAGAAACAGCCTTTTCCTAATTGTTCTCAAAAGGACACACTTAAAAGTCATCTGCAAATAAATTAGCAACTAGGTTCCCTACCACTACAGCCAGTTCTATGCTCCTGCGGAGACTGTGTTATTTGGAACATATTTCTTCATTTATATTTTAACATGTTTCTACAAAGGCAATAGCTCAAACTGCCTCAAAACCCAGCTGGGCTAAATGAGCCCAGCCACAAGTCCCTCACCGCTCACTCAAAAGCTATGTGGCTGCAGCTGGTCCTGCCCAGCAGCCTCCTGCTTTCCTCCTCTCCCTCACTGGCTCCCTGGCAATCCCACAGGAGCACATCCCAGGCAACGTAGGTATGAAGCATGCTCATGTGCTGGGGGCACATGTGCTGTAAGAGGCATTTAGTCATGATCTGCTGAAGAAGCATTACCTTTTTACATTGGGCAGGCAATCTTAAAAGAGCGCAAGGTTTCTTTCAGGATAAATCACATCTAAGACATAAACAGATGTAAGCAATGGACTAGGTGAAAAAAACAGACACTCTGAATTTGTCTGTCTCCTATTTTAAGCATCTGACATGAATGACCTGAATTGCCTGCGTAGAGACACCTGCCTCTCTACAATGAAGTTACAGTGAATTGCTGCTCCTAACGCTGTCCTCTGAATTGCATCCAACTTGGATGCTTAAAGCAGATGGTATCAGGATATCTCCTGAGGCTCCGCTTCAAGCAGAGAAACCCTAACCTCTTTAAAAAGGAACAAAATCAGTTACAGGAGTGCAGACATAAATTCAGGCAATCTGGGGCTAGGGAGACCCTCTGCAGAATGCCCTTATGCCAGAAGGGTCCAAACAGCTGACAGAAGAGTGATGAGGGCTTCTGCTCAAAGCTGTTGGTTACTTTATTCATTTACTTCCCCTCGCCTCAGCTAACCAGCACAAACTAAAGAGGGTCAAGCAAGTACAGAAAAACAAACCTCAGGGAAAATGGAGGCCAAGCATGGAGAAGGGTGGAAGTCAGAAGGTGGCACCCCTCCCTCCGAGTCAGTGCTTGCGCCAGTGCAGGGGTGCATACTGAGTGACAGTGGATGCTCTTTAGGCAATAGGCTGAACAGTATTTCTGATCACCTGTCATTATGGATCACGCAGTTTTGTCATAATATTCTGGCCTGCAGCACTGGACAGATTACAGTTTCAACTGGACACAGCAGCCTTCCTTGCTTTCTGACCCCAGATCTAGGTTCCTCTGATAGGAATGGGCATTAAGATTCCTGTAAATACAAAGCTCTATGCAATTTCCCAGAACATTTAATCCCTGTGATTATACGGGATATATTTACATATCACTGTTATCAGATTTTGTGTGGTTCTGCTGTTGTCTGAGGATGGGTTTTTTTACTACATCTGTCACAAAATATAAAAATTTTGCCTTGTAAGAGATCTAAGGATTTTCTGTCCTCAGCTTAACACAGACTATACATGGTGATGTTTGCTTCCGTAGACATGTGGTAAGAATCCTGTTAGCATTTATGTATGGCTCCCTAGGTACTTATTCCATGCTTTAATTAACCCTAGGATTTGAGTCTTTCATGAGAAAATTATCAAGTAGTGCCACTGCAGTGTGATTTAACCACTCAGCCAGAGGGAGACAAGGACATTTTATTTTCCAAATTATGAAGGATATGCCAACAACCTTTCAACTACAGTAGTTCACTGGCGGTAATGGCACCATGATAAAACCAAAGTCACTGAAAATACTACCATGTCATTAGTAGTTGAAAAGCTAAAACGGATATGTGTGTCTGGTCTCCTTTGTTGCAGTTAGTTTAAGGATACCAAGGGAAGTATGCCATCTATAGCAGACAGAGTGCTTTTATAACCAGAACCTGACATTTTATATTCACAGCTTGGCACAAGCTACAAGGGAAACTGATGTGGAGAGCTCATCCTACCCTTTATCTGAGGTAATCATTAAACTGCCACAAATTTTAGAACAGCTACACATCTCTGAGAGCAAATCTGCAGCCTGGCAGATCGAGTGCGACTGAGGCAAAGAGCCCACCAGCTAGGTGAAGAAGCCCAATGACCACCCCTGATCTCCCCCAGACCCTCTTCCCACTGACTTGCAGGAGCTGGGAATCTCATTATGGAATGGAGCAACTCCACTGCCTCTCCTCAGCCCTGGGTGCAAAGGAAGCAGCAGTGGCACCACCCTCTGTAGCTGCTCTCAGGATGGAGCAGGGAGCAGCACCCACCTCTGAGGAGCTCCCACTGTTAACCTGGGGCTCCAAGCCCCAGTGGCCAGCTGACAGCATGCTTTGGTGGGGTTTAGGCTACCTGAAGCATGCACACTTCACTGCCTGGAGCTTTCCCCCTCAGCCACAAATGCCAGAAACCTTGATAAAATCAATAAAATTATTGCCCATATGCTACTGGGACCCAACTGCCATCCGGGACTGAACCTGGCCACAGGTTAGGGCTGCAGGTCTCCAGAACAGAGGGAAAGAACGGCTGACAGGTGAAAAAACCAATGTCCAAACACCACAGCAAATGAGAACTAACTCCTACCTACCTGGTTTTATACATTTCCTCTCAAGCTTGCTGCCAGGCAGCATGTGTGTTCTGCGATGGGGCTGCAACAGCCTGCCTCCCTGAATGCTAGGGAAGTTATCCTGCCCTCCAGCAACAGAAATCAGCACAGGATTCTGTCTGACTATGCTTCTTACTGTAAAAAACCACAGTATTTATATGAACCGTCCTTAAAAGATACAATCAACCTTCTTTTTTAAAAATGAAAAACTTCTCTGAGTTCCAAGTATGCTGTTATTACGCGCTACTTAAAATGACTTCAAATAAAACAATTCTCTAAATAAATACTTTCTTCTTTCGTTTGCTTCACGGTTTGAATGGTACTTTGTACTTCTGTTTGTACAGCTTTTTAATACAATAGCAGAGAAGACAGAAAGTAGTAATAGAATAAAAGTAATTTTGAAATAAAACATGGACAAGAGATTAAGGGAAATGCACAAAGTGAAACAATTTTTAACTCTTACTTTAATATTTGATGACACTTCATGGCCCATCTACATTTTTGAAGGGAGAAGAAGAGCAAGATTTTGCTGTAGTTTTATATATTACTTTACTATTTTACTTCCATCTCCTCACTGCTATCACTGAGCCGTTTCCCTCTATGTTTGCCCTCACACAGGGAGAAGAGCCCCATGGACACAGGACCTCATTGCTGCCAGCATTATGAAGTGGATCCAGACCCACACTTGGCATGGACTTTAGAGAAACATAGACTGGACATTGTCTTACGTGGTCCACCTTACCCTGATGTCTCTACATGTATCACAGACAAGCCAAACACATATAAATCCATGTGTACAAGCCTAAATCGTCTACCAGTCAACCCATCGTATCTTGCAGAGTACACCTCCAACACCTGGTTAACGCCAAGCTGGCAAATCAGATGTGAACTCCCTCCCTAAAAGAAGCAAATCAGATGTAAACTCCCTCTCTAAAAGGTGCATCTCACCAGACACACTGCTGGCGGTCACTGTGCCCCCATGCAGGGGAAGCCAGAGCTGGTGATGTGAACACAAGTGAGGCTCACAGGATGTGCTGAAACTCAGCCAGCTCCTGCACCCTCACTCCACTGCATGGAAGAAACCCTGCTTTTAAGTCCAATGAGTCCAAGTAAGCACATTCATAAGCCTTGGGAGGACTGCAGAACAATAAATCTTGCATTGACAGGGATGAAACTATGAAAAACAACTCCTGATTTTCATTTATGGGCCTATTTGCATTTTTTTTAATTCATGCACTGGGATGTAGTGGTTTCCCTCTCCCTAAACCTCTTTGAAACCATGTTAATGTGTCTTGTTTTTTTTGATTCAGCAAAAGTAAACCCAGACAGACTCCTCAAAATACTACTCAGAAAGAAGTGACATTAACTAAATAGGGCAGCATCAGCAACAATTACAGTAATGTGTAAGTATAACTGCATCTATCTTCTATTAGCATGAAAGGAAAGTATGAGGAATAGCACCGTGATGAAAGTAAGAGTCTTTACAGAGAAATCTTTAAGAAAAAAATTACTACAAAAAGTGGGCAAACGACAGTGCTAGGCTTTCCTGTTGGGAGTATGGCACCTAGTTACATAGGGAATAAAAGGAAAGATGGAAGAAGACAAAATGCAACAGGAAATTGTTCACTATTGCAAATTAACCATCATGCTTCAGTGAACTTTGTCATTGTGCAGTACTTGAAGCACTCTCCAGTGTCCAGCTGAGGGCACTGCAATAAGACACCTCAATCCCCTCGTAGAATCACAGAATAGTTTGTGTTGCAAGGTTTTCGAAGGTCATTTGGTCCGACCTCCCTACAGTGAGCAAGGGCGTCTTCAACCACATCAGGCTGCCAAACCTGATCTGGCCATACAATTAATTACTACACATACCAGTGTCCAAGGAGCCCCAAGTTAGGACTTGGGTTAGGACCTAACTTGAGTTAGGACCTCGTTCATAATATCCATACCTTCTCTCACTTAGACTCATTTACGCGTGAAATGTTGCACGGGAAATGGAAGTGCGTCGTAGCTAAAATTAGCTCAAATTGCTGAACAAGCTCCCAGCTTCCTCGGGGAAACAGTTTGTTGCAATCTTCAAACATGAAGCCTGAAACAGACTTCAGAATTCCTGCAGCAACCCTATTCCCAAATCTAAAATGGTTTCACATGTGTCTCTTCAACTAGTATGTAGCAGGCACACCTGGAAGACCCCTTCCTGTGCCCATCTCTTTCCCTGCATCCTTGTCAGTGCACAGAAGGACTGCCAACCCCAGCTACCTGCCTGAAAAGATGAGGGGCAAGAAGATAAGAGAGAGAGAGTAGGAACTGAAGTACCCAAAAGATGCAGCATGCCTGACCTTGGTCACTCGGGAATCAATCTGGGCTTGCTGGATGGAGTCAAGGCTGTAGCCAGCTGTCTGGTTTGCCTTCCCCAGACATTTATGCAACTGATTTACCTTAAAAACATCTCATACAGAGTTTTGGGATAAGGGGTTCTGGCAGGGAAGTCTGTAAAGAGTTAAAACATTTGGTTTCCGGCTCTGGAAGGCTGTATTAATTTCCTACTTATATTGCAAATGAAAATAAATTCAATCTTCTCCCTGCGCTTTTCCACCAAAAAGAAGTTCCCACTCCATTCAAGTAGATAAGCAGCCTTCTGCTCTGGAGAGGCCAATGCAGGAAAGCAAAGGAATGATGCTGATTAAAAAAGAGGCCCGACAGTCCTTGCCTTCCTGAGGAGACCTGCACAGTTCTTACAATAACCATACTGAAACCACCTGGAGGTTCAGACAGGAAAAGTGACGCTCAGGTGACAATCAGGATTGGGTTCCTGATCATCTAAAAATACAGCACCAACACCAACTTCATTCATGCCAGGTGAAGCAGTAGTTTTAACTAATCTTCACCTAACAAGGACATTTCTTCATTGAATTTTAAAGGATACAGTCAAATAACTTTTAGCAATTTCACTGTTGTTAACTGAAGCTCTACTTTTAATATCAGCTGAAGAGCTGAAAAGCATTCTGTTAAAATTGGTTTATCATCTATGCTGTGGCAGTATTTCTTTCATTTTTACCTACATTTAACTACACCGGTTTTCTCTTTCAATAGCAATATTTGGTATTCATGTCAGACAATCACCATGGCAAGGAGGCATCTGTAACTGAACCAAATAGAACTGTTATCAAAATAGCGCTACGTACAATGTTTGACAATTGCTAAAACATCACATATGGCAATACTCAAATCCCTACTTTTCCCTGAAAACAAAAAGAGTTGAAAACTAATTGCTGGCTTAAGTTATGGATAAGGTTCAAAACATAACTGACCAAACCCCCTTGCCCCTGCCTTTAAAACTCAGCATTCAAATGGAAACACGCTCCCTCAGCCTTCAAATTTGGGGCTGAGAAGCATATAAGGGACTGCCATCTGTAGTACAAAAGGTGAGACAGAACAAAAATTACAGAACAGGTTTTTGATTTGACTGCATATGAAAATGAGCACAGACATCTGGGAAGCCAGATTTCTGGGTGCCATGACATGTTTCACCTACAGCTGTCCTAAAACATACCACGGTAAGCTACTATCTTCTTTCACTGACCATCAGCTCTCTGGTAAATGAGCTATATCTAATCCTGTCTCACTTAATCTGCATCCTCAAATCTTCCACTCCAGTTCTAGCAAAAGATATGTGCCAGAATGAACCTGTGGAAAAGACAAGAACTCCACAATATTGTATGTACTACCAAACCCCACTGAAACTTCTGCACTTCTGCCTCTGCTCTGAGAAATCACCTTCCATTTCATGTGTACCTTGCATGTGGAAAGAGAGGCCAGCACCCTGGTACTCCCTTCCTCATACTTGAGACACTGGAAGTCCCTGGCTGTGGATGGGAACTTGAGAACATGCTGACTTATTCTCTTCCAGATTCAGGCCTTTCAGAAGACAGGGCTGCTTCCAGTCCCTAGGCTAGCGCTGTGGAAGCCAGCAGCTTGACTCCTGCTTCCCTGGCACGCAGATGTACAGGGCATAGTAGTGTTGCTGCCCACAGATCATTGCTACATTCTGAAATTCCACCCCATGCTCACACAAGAAACCCTAATCCTGCTTTTATTCCAGGTGTAAAACAACAGAACACCTAGCATGACAGGACGAATTTCTGTCTGCTACTTCTCACCTGCAATGGAATCCCTAAAGTGCCCTTAAAAGACCCCCTAAATCCCACACTTATCCTAAGCTTTATGGCATCCATTTCACCTTAGCCAGCTCTGAACATCTTAAAAGCAATGTTACTCTCATCCCATTGCAGAATTGCACCTCATTCTTCTCCCTAAAGCATCTCTTCATCAATTCTGGACAGAAGAAAACCTGAGTCACTGGATGTTTATATAAGGGGGAAGATGTTCATGATGCACCAGAATCTTGCTGTATTCTGACCTGCAAGCAGAAAGGACGGAGCTTATCAGGTGAATAACAGCTACCTATTCTCAATGCTCATGAAGCACTGCAATAAAAAACTCTATGACTTGAGTTAAGTCACTGTGGCCTGGGAGACAGAGGTGACTCTACCCTCTTGGGATTCAAGCACACAAAAATGATTGATGAATTACACTCTGGACCTCCAAATGATGCACTTGCATAAATACAGATAATCCTGACACTGCCCTTCTCTATCTTTACAGATATTATTAACACATATACAGATGAATGCTGGGGAGGATAGCTAGCAATTTGTATTCAAAGCAATCAAGTTGAATACAGCTGCAACTGATTAAAACAGTTTTAATTTAACTAGTACTGAGAGAGTCAGTCAGCATTTGGGAGCAAATGCAAACAAAGTGTTTGCTTGTCCTGCAAGGCTGAGAGCTGGGACTCCCCCCTGACACTCTGGGACTCCTGGGCAACCCAGGTCTCCTGTGCATCCCAGGTCTCCTGGGCATACCACCTGTGCAGCCAGGGCAGCAGTCATTACAGAAACTGCAGCCCTGCTGAGATGCCTATAGATCATAAAGCAGCCACAACCAACAGGAGTGAGAGAGGTCCTTCAATGGTGTAAAAAGATATGTAATATAACAAATATGGACTCCTGCATTTTAAAACAAAAGCCTTCTGGGGTGGAAGAAGCAATGCCCAAAATGACGACCACAGGGAGCAATATATTTATCCCATTATACTGTAGGAGAAGGGATAAATATAAAGGGCACCAAGTTGCTTTTACCCCACAGTGTAAGTAATGTCAGTTTACATCTATTCTGACTATCCTCAGGTAGCATCAGTCCAGCAGACACCTTTGCTTTGCTGACAATGGGTTCTCATTATGACAAACTACAACAAACTTTTCGGAGATGAAATAACCTAAATTAGTTTCCAAAGGACCTGTTTGTGAGCAGGGTCCACATTTACCTTGAATACACTATATTCACCTCATCAGTTAAAAATCAAAGCCACTGATATTCAGGAAAACCTAAGGATTTTTCTTTTCTGCTTTCTCTTTTGAACATTCTGCTCCTGAACTTGACCTGCCAGACACCAAAACCATTGTATGCCTTCAGTTCAGTAGCAACAAAGTCGTCTCTGTATGGAAATTAACAGTAAAACATACTTGACCCTCTGTATAAATACTTCAAAATGAAATGTGGCATTTAAATTAAGCAAATTATTATTTATATTTTAATACCATTGAAAACATTTTATCTTTATAACTGTTCCAGAAAGGGATGAGAGGCAAGCTGTAAAGTCTTCAGGAATACAATAAAAGCAACATCATTCATAACTGGATACGTTACTTCTGGTTTACAGCAGAAAATTGATTTTAGGAAAAAAAAATGCAAAAGGAAATTTGTGTTAGAAATCACTTGTATTCAACAGTATTCACAATAAATACTTACAACTAGTAGCTGAGTGTGGAGGGAACTTCCAGTTCTGGTCCATTCTTTATTTGTGCTGGCCTACAATTTTACCAGATAAACAGGGGATCCTGGGCTCAGATTCTCTTGAGCCTGGAGGAATGGGGGAGAGAGGGAGTAGTGAACCTTGTAGGCTTGTAGTAGAACCAAGTAGGCTTGTTTCCAGCCTCCTGATTCTTACCACATAGACACAAAATAAGAGCAAGCTTCAGATAATGCAGTAGGCACTTGGGTACCTTACCTATGCAGAGTTTAAATGCCTCTCCGATCAACAGAAAGCCCACATAGGTCTGATTTCCAAACAGGAAACTCTACTATGAGTTCTTCTATGTGCCCGTCTTTCTTGCTTAGTATAGCTGGGAGGAAGGAGAATGACTCAAATGAGAGAAGGCGAATGGGGACTGCTCTGTTGCGTAGTCAGCCCACTCCCGGCACTATGTGGAGCTCAGTACTGCAACCTCTGTTTCCCTTGAAAAGATCTCAAAATCTGTGCTCAGTTCCTGATTTATTCTTCCATGAGGTCAGAATTTAGGCTTCTATTCTCTGCAGCAGTGATTAACTTCACATACTTTTGCTAGAGCTAAGTCCAATACTGGCAACTTAAATAAATGTTGGTCTTCTTATTTTTTTAATGACACTGAGTTGAAAACAAACAAAAAACAATCAAATGAAAGATAACAGAAATCAGCTTATTGGCTCAGACACTGCAGCAAGCCTTGCTGACAGAGTTCAAAACTTGCACATGAAAGATGAGAACATTTCTTATAATACAGTATGAAAAGCCAAGCTGGCTGGGACTTTTTCCAACACCAATTCACAGAATCATAGAATGGTTTGGGTTGCAAGGGACCTTAAAGATCGTCTACTTCTACCCCCCTGCCACAGGCAGGGACACCTTCCACTAGACCAGGTTGCTTTAAGCCCTGTTCAACCTTGCCCTGAACACTGCCAGAGATGGGGCAGCCACAGCTTCTCTGGGCAACCTGTTCCAGTGCCTCACCACCCTTAAAGAATTTCAGAGAATCTCATCTAAGTCTCCCCTCTTTCAGCTTAAAGCCACTCCCCCTTGTCCTATCACTACACACCCTTGTAAAAAGTCCCTCTTCAAACTTTTTGTAGGCCCCTTTTAGGTACTGGAAGCTGCTCCAAGGTCTCCCCTGAGCCTTCTCTTCGCCAGGCTGAACAAGTCCAACTCTCTCAGCCTGTTTTCACAGGAGACACGCTCCAGCCCTCTGGTCATCTTCGTGGCCCTTCTCTGGATTCACAGCAACAGCTCCATGTCCTTCTTATTTTGGGGCCCCAGAGCTGAATGCAGTTCTGGAGGTGGGGTCTCACGAGAGCAGAGTAGAGGAGCAGGATCACCTCCTTCCACCTGCTGGTCATGCTCCTTTTGATGCAGCCCAGGATACGGTTGGCTTTCTGGGCTGTGAGCACACACTGAAGCTGGCTCATGTTCATTT